>JXCR01041900.1:13126-23288 GCA_002079205.1 Phalaenopsis hybrid cultivar
GGAGCTTGGAAAGTGAATAATAACATGAATGTAAACTTCCTTGCTTCTATGTTAAATTTAATATCCAATGTCTGGTATTACTTTATATCTGCCAGAATGATACCTACGAATCACCATAATGAAGTTAGTAAGGATAGAGCTATCCTAAACTTATGTATCCAATAATGGGCAGTCTAGATGTTGGGTCTATAATCTATAAGAACATTTGTTCTATTGTTATGAGTGAGATGATAGGTGGATTAGCACCCCCTACCCTGATTTTCACATTATGTGTGCAGTAAGGAGTTGATTTTAGAATTGATGAGGAAAGGATTGAGCCTCTTAAACCTATTGGGCTAAAAAACATTAAAACCTATGAATCTCATGTTAGATGGAAGACGAAAAGTAGGAGTAGGGATATTCCTTTTACTTCTAGCACCCCTACTCTCCATGAACTTATGGAACAGATGATGATCCGACAAGGAGAAATTTTAAGGATGGAGAGTAGGATAGAAAATTTGGAGGCCAAGAATGCACCTAATGATAATTTAACAAAGCAAAAGTTTGAATATGATGCTGCATATGATGATGCTATGGTGAGATACATGAGGGGCGACCGCTCAGTACAGTTTCCTAGTCACCTAATCTTTACCCCTTATCAACAACAAAACTTTGATATAGAATAAGATGAAGAAGAAGAAGATGATGAGTGAAGATGTCTGCTTAGTCATAGTTCTAATCTTTTATTTAGTTTATTGTTTGTTGTATTTTTTTGTTGTTGTTAATTTTTAGTTTGTTAAATGTGAAACTTTGATTTGTATTGAATGTTGTGTTTGGAACTATAATCTGTAGAGATGTTGAATTGAAATTTATTTTAGCACTGTTATTTGTTTTTAGTACTTTGTTGTATTTATTTTTAGTTAACTCTTTCTCATCAAATATTTATATATATATATATATATTATGTGTTATTTAATATTTTAAATCTTGTAGCTTTGTATACTAGCACCTGCAATATTTCAGAGTTAAGTTTTAAAAGAAAACAGAACCTTCAATAAGTAATCTTTTTCTTTATGTATTAATTGTTTTCTTTCACCCTAAATGTTCTGTTTTTCATACTTAATCTTTTAAAAATTTAAGTTTAGGTGAAAGAAAAATTCCTTTTTAAAGAAAAAAAACTNTAGAACCTTCAATAAGTAAGCTTTTTCTTTATGTATTATTTGTTTTCTTTCACCTTAAATTTTTAGTTTTTCATACTTAATCTTTTAAAAATTTAAGTTTAGGTGAAAGAAAAATTCCTTTTTAAAGAAAAAAAACTTAATTTTATTTTTTCTCAATTAACTATATTTTAAAAATTTTTAATTTAACATGACCTGTGGTAGTAGAGCCTAACTTTGGATAACTATATTTGTGTTTCTAAATATATAGTAAACTTAAGTAAAAACTTTCAATAATAAAGGTTATTTCTAGAGATTAAGGTATTTGGTATGAGACAATAAGACTATGTTTTTCCATTTTAAGTAAAGTAATTTGTATTTTGTAAGTATTGAGAATCTTAGAGTTTTATGTAAAAAGAGAAGATTGAATCTTTACTAAAATCTTCAAAGCTAAGATGAATTTATAAAGTGAAGGAATGTGAAAAGTTTTTTTTAACTTTTAGAAGAGGATAGTGAAGTTCAAAATTATTAAAGGCTATCCAGATATAATAATCCTTACATAAAAAAAAAAGAAAAGAAAGAAGCAAAAGTAAAAAAAAGAGAAAGAAAAGAAAAGAAAAATATGTGAGTAGAAGCTTGAGGAGATGCCTAATAAAAAATTGACATCAGTTGAATCAACTTAAGGAAGAAGGCTTAGCTACATTCTCTAAACTTGTATTTAAGTATTAGCATATTTACTAGTAAAGTTTTCATGAAGCTCTTTTTCATGTGGATATTCTAAGTGGCTTTAATATGATAATTTGCAATTTTCCTTGAAAAGAATAGAAAATCAGAAATCTTAGACTTAATTGCTAGATATTCTAATGCCTTTATTATTGACTTGGGTTGTTTTTAATTTATTTTTCTTAAGTTATGCTATGATATTTAGTAAACCAAATATGAAAATCTAGAAGTTAAACTCTTTACTATAAGTCATATTTTTATGTAGTAAAGGAGTTACTTAAAGAAAAGGAACATTTAAGTTTGGGGGATATGCATTTTTAGACCTATATTTTATACTCGTTTTTGGTGATTTTGCACTTTAAAAGAAGGTATTTTCCATGTTTTATTACAGGTTGATGTTTTTTAGCACTTGAAGCAAAAAGAAAGCAAAAGGATGAAATTTAGAGTCAAAATAGTGTTTTGGAAGAAATACTCTACGCCGACGGTGCCAGCACGGACGCCGACAACTCTAACATGAAGGAGGAGTCCAGAACATCGGGGACGTAGACAGTGAAAGACTGGGCGCCGACGGCGCCATTTAACAGAGAGCATAAGAAATAATTCAGACCACAGGCGCTGACGCTGCCAATGTTGGTGTTGGGCGAATTTCTAGAAAATTTGATGAAGTTGGACGCTTTTTGAGGATTTATTGGATTCACCTTTTAGAAAACTGACATTATGCTATATTTAGANGTTAATTCTAGAGATTGAGGTATTTGGTATGAGAGAATAAGACTATATTTTTCCATTTTAAGTAAAAGAATTTTCATTTTGAAGTATTGAGAATCTTAGAGTTTCATGTAAAAAGATAAGATTGAAACTTTATTAATATCTTCAAAGCTAAGATGAATTTATAAAGTGGAGAAATATGAACAAAATTTTTAACTTTAAGAAGATGATAGTAAAGTTTAAAATTATTAAAAACTATCCAGATATAGTAAACCATACATAGAAAAAAAAAGAAAAGCAAGAAGCAAAAGAAAAAAAAAGGAGAAAGAAAAGAAAAGAAAAATATGTGAGGAGAAGTTTGAGGAGATGCCTAATAAAAAATTTGCTTCACTTGAATTAACTTAAGGAAGACGACTTAACTACATTCTCTAAACTTGTATTTAAGTGTTAGCATATTTACTAATAAAGTTTTTAAGAAGTTCTTTTTCATATGGATATTCTAAGTGGCATTAATATGACAATTTGCAATTTTTCTTGAAAAGAATAGAGAATCAGAAATCTTAGACTTGACTGCTAGATTTNATTAATTCTAGAGATTAAGGTATTTGGTATGAGAGAATAATACTATGTTTTTCCATTTTAAGTAAAAGAATTTTTATTTTGAAGTATTGAGAATCTTAGAGTTTCATGTAAAAAGATAAGATTGAAACTTTATTAATATCTTCAAAGCTAAGATGAATTTATAAAGTGAAGAAATATGAAAAAAAATTTTAACTTTAAGAAGAGGATAGTAAAGTTCAAAATTATGAAAGGCTATCCAGATATAGTAAACTTTACATAGAAAAAAAAAGAAAAGCAAGAAGCAAAGGAAAAAAAAAGAGAAAGAAAAGAAAAGAAAAATATGTGAGGAGAAGTTTGGGAAAATGTCTAATAAAAAATTGGCTTCACTTGAATTAACTTAAGGAAGACAACTTAACGACATTCTCTAAACTTGTATTTAAGTGTTAGCTATTTACTAATAAAGTTTTCAAGAAGTTCTTTTTCATATGGATATTCTAAGTGGCTTTAATATGACAATTTGCAATTTTTCTTGAAAAGAATAGAGAATCAGAAATCTTAGACTTGACTGCTAGATATTCTCATACCTTTAGTTTTAACTTGAATTATTTTTAATTTTCTTTTAAGTTATGTTATGATATTTAGTAGACCAAAATATGGAAATATAGAAGTTAAACTCTTTACTATAAGTCATATTTTTATGTAGTAAAGAAGTTACTTGAGAATAAGTAACATCTAAGTTTGGGGGATTTTCATGCACAAAAAATATATGTAATTTTAGACCTAAATTTTATACTCATTTTTGATGATATTGCGCTTTAAAGGAAGAGATTTTTCATGTTTTATTGTAGGTTGATAATTTTTAGCACTTGAAGCTAAAATGATTGAATTTTGAGTCAAAATAGCGTTTTAAAAGAAATACTCAGCGCCGGCAGCGCCAAACTGGGCACCGACGATGTCATTTAACAGGGAGCACAAGAAATAATTTAGACCACAGGCGCTGATGACACCATCGTGGACGCCGACGGCGCCAATGTCGGTGTAGGGCAAATTTCTAGAGAGTTCGATGAATTTGGGCAATTTTTGAAGAGTTATTGGATACACCTTTTAGAAAACCAACATTATGCACTATTTAGAATGAAAATTGATCAGAGAAAATGGGGGCTAGTGTGTCATTGAGTTTTCTTTAGTGTTCCATTGTGTGTATTGTTTAGTGTGGTGAGTTTAAGTGTGATTTCTCCTAAGAGTTGTTGGAGGCGAGAGAAGTGAGAGATTTCTTCTTCCATACATCTTTGAAGAGAGAATCAAGAGTCTTGTAAAGAGAGTAAGAGTCCAAGAGGAGCTATAAGAGATTTGCTTTAAGGAAGATTTAAAGATAAGTAGTGTTTGTTTATTATTGTTGTATAAACTTTCTTTTATTTATGAAATTCAAATTTTGTCATAGCTTTCTCATGAGATCTGAGTAGTTTCTTTGTCTTTCTCCCTACTCTGAGATATTGTGAAATGAAAAGATAATTTAGATGTGCCAATTTTAAAATATAAAATAAATTATGATAGTTTTTCACTCTGTTCTTAATTTACTTTTTGATTTAGTCAATTGAAATGTTAACATCTATTGTGAAACATACTATCCGAGAAATGGAGTATGATTTTTACAACAAAGTGACAATCACATCCAATTTCATGAAGGAGTGTTTCATGCATGGAATTGGGTGCAAATAAATAGAGAAATATATATTATTGGGCAAAGAATTGGTGATTCTAAGGCGACAGACTAAAATCCCCAATTTGGTCTTAGTGTTTACGAATTAAAGCAAGATTTCACCTTCAGGGGAAGGGAAGTGTGAGCTCTAGAGTGAGAGTCAGTATCCTCCCAGCCTAACCACAGATTTAGAGACTAAACCTAAGATTAGCCAATGATTCTCTATAACACTTGAATAAGGGTAGAGAATTAAAATTGCTCATATTTGACACAAGACATATTAAAACTATTTATTTTTCTCATTAAACTAAAAACTCATTGTAGTGGGAAAGTTGCTTTCTCATATTAGATAACTTCATCGCAAAAATATAGTTTGGTAGTTATTGTTTAGCTTTGCTTTACAATTTTACGAGTAGTTGGTAATTTAGTTCTAATAGCACCTTAAAAATTTAAAATTAGTGTAGTGGATTTTCTATATTGTTGTGAATTTCCTAATTTAAATTTCCATCAAATTTAAAACTTCCTCGTGGGATTAATATTTGGGGTTTAATTAGAAAGTCCGGTATTACTTGATAACGATACATATACTTACATAGAATCCCAACATAAATTGCATCAATTTCTTGTTCATAAAATAATGAATCAAGTTTTTTGTGACATTGCAAAGAGGAGTCAACTTTATTAATTTTACTTATCTATAATTTCGGGGATCAGGCAACGATCCCAAAAACTTGATCTCGATTCTCTTTATAGATATCAAATTGTAATGTATGCGATTATATGCTTAATTTTTTTAATAATGATTCTTAATTTGTAACAAAGATAAGAACTGTATCCCAAGCAAAAGCTAGGTAAATTCTCAACTTCAAAGCAAATAAAAATACATATATAATATTTAAATATGGGATACTATGCAACTATACGTATCGTTATCAAGTAATATAACACTTTTTGATTAAGCCCCGAATATTGAACCCACAAGGAAAACTACAATATGCAAATTACAAAATAGGAGAAATTAGATGAAAAAATTCTACTTAGCAAAATATTCTCAAAATATTCTTGCTTAAAATCTAGATACTAAAATAGGAATGAAATTTCAATTCTTTTTTGTAATTTTTGGTAGTTGAAAATAAAATAAACAACTAACTAACTTAACTAAATACATGCAAGATGAAGACATTATGAATAAAATATATTTTTCCCTATCATGAATCAGTAACAAGTATAGGAATTCTTTTGTAGAAGTATTTTAATTGTGTTGTGCCAAATAGGAGCAATAATATTCTTTACCCTTACTACAAATGCTATAAAGAACATTGACTAATCTATAGTTTGAATAGTTTTGAAGACAGGTTAGGTAAGGAAGATACAAGCTCTCACTCTAGAGTTCCCTCTTCTCCCTCCACCTGGGGGCTAACATCTCATATCAAAACCCAAATAGGGGGCTTTAGCCTGTCACTCTAAAGTCTTCTAATTCTACACCCTTCAAAGTTTATTTTCCTATTTATTTGCACTTAACCTAATTAACTACATTCTCATCCAAGAAATCAAATGTATTTCTTACCATTTGTTGACTGAGATAATATCATCTCAGATCTTACATATTGTCACAACATGTGTTAACATCTTTGGCCAAATCAAGAAGTAAATGAAGTACAAGTTTAAAAATCATCACAACTTCTTCCAACATTAAAGTCTAATACTTCAAACAAATTCTTTCCAATACTTAATCACTTATCATTTTAAGGAAAAAAATAAAGTAAACTACTCGGAATTCATGGAAAAAACACAACCACACTCGAGTTTGAAAATAGAAATCATGAATTCAAACAAGAAGTCTTAATTAAAACTAAATGTAATCATAAAGATAAACATTTATATCAAATATACTCCACAAAATGTCTTGAAGTTCCATTAAAACTGTTCCCTTACTCATATTAAAAAATAAAACTCAAAATAAAAAGATAAGGTGGCCAACGACGATGGGTTGCGGCGGCGTATGGTGGTTACTCTGGATGGATAGATGATGATTGGCGATTGGCCTCTTCCTTTGATGATCCAAGTCTTCTTTAATAAAAAATCCATGAGGTGTCTTGGTGTTTCTTCAAAATATGTCTCCATTCAATGATCTTCTAGAAGTTTCCTCTTTTCAAGAGCCAATTGAATGAATTTTTGTGTCCATTAACCATTTCCCATGTTTTTACCAAGGGTTGCTTCAAACACCTCTTCAAAAATTCATTCAAATTCAATGAATCATCAAATAACTATTTTTTTCGCTTAAGCACGGGGTACCTAGCGCTTAGGCGTGACTCTCTTTGTTTAACTAGTGCGTAAGCGCCAGTTTAAGCACCTCAGTTCATTTTTGCACTTTCTTCATTTTGGATCCAAATTTGATCCTTTTTCACTCATTTCACCATTTTGCATCAATTTGATTGCACCTGAAATAAAAACACACAGATACCTTTAATTAAAGTGCAATATCTCAAAAATAGGTAAAAAAATGTGTACATAAAGACTATATATTTTAGGTGTATCACTAGCCGTCTTTAGACTATTCAAAATTTAAACTAGCCAATGTTCTTTATATCATCTCTAATAAGGGTAAAAAATATTATTACTTCTATTTGACATAACACAATTTGAATACTTCCACAATAGAATTCCTATACTTGTTACTGATTCATGATAAAGAAAAAAATATTTTATTTATATTGTCTTCATCTTACAAATATTTAGTTAAATTTAGTTAATTGTTTACTTTATTTTCAATTATAAAAAAATTACCAAAAATAATCGAACTTTCATTCCTATTATAACATATATAGTTTGAGTAAGAATATTTTGCAAAGTAGAATTTGTTATCTAATTTCTTCTGATTTAGTTGCATATTGTACTTCTCCCAATGTGTTTGATATTCGGGGCTTAATCAAAAAGTACTATATTACTTGATAACGATTCATATACTTGCGTAGTATCCTATATTTAAATATAATAATTGCATTCTTATTTGCTTCGAAGTCAAATTTTTTATGCCTTGCAAAGTAAGAAATATAAGGAAAAATTAAGAATATAATCATATACATCGTACTATCATATAAGATCGGCATCACTATACACACTCTCAAAATTATTATTTATTTTTGTTAGATGGATGCCTAGTTGCTTTCTAAAAATATCTTGAATTTGATCAGTCACTATTGTAGTTGTGGTTTGCTTGTTGCCAATTTTATTGACATCAGGGCATAAGGACATTCATATTCATTATAAGAATCCTTGATATGAACAAGTAGCTATGATTCAGGCTATATTACTAGATTTGGTTTTTACATCTAAGTTGTTTATGGTTGCCTCTATTCTAAGAACTTACATTAAAGTCATAGAATCATGGAAACATTCACTAACAAATAATTTCTTATGATTTTGGAATTAAATAATTGAAAACCCATCATGGAACACTTGAAATCCAAGTTCTCATCATCTGAATCATCAACTTGAATAATGGTTTATCAAAATTTGATCTTCATCGAAGATCTTATTGTTATATAAGCATGGTTAAGCTTGTTGGCCATCTTCTGATGTCATCACAACCTTGGCTCAACCACTGTATTTAATAGTGTTATCATAATCAATGTAACATCACTTATGATAATTTTGTACTTTTTTTAATAATGTCCCACAAATATAATATTAAACTCAAAATCATGCATTTTTAGCCAAGGACAAATTGCGTCAAATCTTCTCTTTTAACATATGAAAACTAATTAAATCAATCATTACCTTAAATAAATTTCTGCTTTTTGCCATCATGTCTTTTTGTAATTTAATTTTGAACTTTTATCCAATAGCCAACAAATTTAAAAGTAATAAAAATATACTCATCCATATCAGCTGTCAAACCATCTCATAAAATTAAAACATAAAAGTTGTATACATAATGAAAAGTCTTTAGAAATGTATAATGAAAATGAATAAGGGCATTAACGTGCATAACACACCATTCTAATGTATTTACATATCTCTTAGCTAAATTATCATTTGTAGACATATGTCACTCAAATAAATTTCTCAAATGATATTTGCTAAAACTTCAAAATTTTGCCAACAATAGGAGAATGGAGTCACAACTACATGTAGCAAGAAAAGTAGCTAACCAAGTTGTCATGCCAATAACTCAACAAATTAGGACTAACCAAATTCTATTTGATCAACATATTGTGAAACAATCACTAACAAATCTTCAATTGAGGTCAAGTGTTCTCCAACCTTTTCTTACCGTTGTTCAACTTCAGTTGGTATGATCATTTTGAATGTGTAAATATAAATATTTAAGTGTTAAATATGTAAATATATAATATTTATGCGCTATATATGTAAATATGCATTAAAAAGATCTTCAAAATGTACCATTTTTCTCACCCGAAGATTAGGGAGATTTACACTTGAAACAACAATAGCACCAAAGATGTAACGAATGTTAGGCTTTATGATGAACAATCCACATATCCAAAACTATAACTTTGGATATTCTAAAACCTTCTAGGAAATCCATCGACCTTGAGTTAACAACAACAATAAATGTAGAACAACCCAACGCTAACACATAATATTAGGAAAAGTTTTAACCTCTCGGCGATTACAACTGGATGTTTTGAATAATGCATAAATTTTGATATTCAAACAAATCATATTTTGAGGTGCTTAAAAAGGAAAGCAACAAATACTTCAAACACAAATAATTTTAATATTCAAAATAAAAGAAAAACAACTCATCTCTCAGAGCTTTCCTAGCCTTACAACTATTGATTATGAGCTCGCGCGCGAGATCGTGCATTTAAAGATGATGATTTCTGTAAGAAACTATAACTTGGTGAGATGGAGATACAAAGTGAGAAGAGTTTCCATGATAATCCCCCCAAGAATGGAAATCTTGTTTTCTAGGTGTACGAGAGCCCGAATTTTTCTTTCAGGTCCCCGTACGGTGCGCTACGTCCGCTGTCCAAGCAAAAGACGCCATCTGGTCTTGCAGGACCCATATTTACACGTCATGATAAAGAAAAAATTTTGCCTTTAGCCCGACCCAACCCGACTTCCTAAATGTTACGTATTATCCCGCCTTTTTGGCTTATTCCCTCCTATTTTTGTCGTATATTCCCTCAGAAACTTCTATTCTGCATTGTTCAGTAGAAAAGAAGTTTTCAAAAAGAGTTTTTTTGTCTCAACTAGGGTTTGGTCGCTGCATTTTTGATGAAGCTAGATTTCTCTCTTAATGAAGAGTTTGAGCACATGGATGACGAAATGAATGTCAATGTCTTTGAAACGGAGGTAAGATTTC
>JXCR01041900.1:24044-57080 GCA_002079205.1 Phalaenopsis hybrid cultivar
TATTGTATACTTTAAATTTGTAGATATCTAGGGCAGAAACAAATTGCAATGATCCAATTGCTCGTAGCTTTCTTAATACTGTTGTCTGTAATGAGGAAGAGGCTTACAAAC
The DNA here is from genome assembly GCA_002079205.1 of Phalaenopsis hybrid cultivar. Taxonomy (NCBI): domain Eukaryota; kingdom Viridiplantae; phylum Streptophyta; class Magnoliopsida; order Asparagales; family Orchidaceae; genus Phalaenopsis; species Phalaenopsis hybrid cultivar. The sequence goes on from JXCR01041900.1 coordinate 24,156, forward strand.
ATTATTGTGCTTATGCACATTACGTTGGTTTCACTGTACGCAAGGAACACACAACTTACTGGGCTAAATCCAAGCAAATTAAGTCGAAGGATTATATTTGTGGAAAATAAGGTCACAAAAGAGAATCTCAGCTAGCCACTATTGTAAAGTATAGAAAAGCGGATACACGGACTGGCTGTCAAGCAATGGTTCGCTATGTTATTGATCTTGATGACAACTGGACCATAAAGAAATTTGTGGAAAGTCATAACCACCCCTTGGCAGAATCCGGTGACAAGCACCTTCTACGTTCTAGCCAGAAGATTAGTGAGTTAAATGCAAATTTACTAAGATCAATGACAGGTTTTGGGATTAGAGCAGTTGATGCATTCAATTTTTTTTGCTACAGAGGTTGGTGGTGTTGAAAACTTGGAGTGCACTCGACAAGATGCATACAACTTCATTCAAAGGGATAAAAAAAGCAGAATTGAACAGGGCGATGCCAACTCTCTCTTACAGTTATTCATGGAGCGCCAAAATGAAGATAACATGTTTGCATGGGATTTCCAAAGTGACGACAAGGGCAGACTTACAAGCTTTTTCTGGAGTGATGGGTCTTGCAGACTAGATTATGATTGTTTTGGAGATGTCATCATTTTCGACACTAGCTACCGTTTGAATAAGTATAATTTATGTTGTGCTCCTTTCGTTGGGATTAACCACCATCGGCAAAACGTTCTATTCGGAGTTGGTTTTTTATCTGACGAGACGATAGAATCGATCAAGTGGTTATTCAAAACCTTCATTCGTATAATGGATGATAAGCATCCAATTACAATATTTACAGATCAGGATCAAGCGATGGCAAGAGCTATTGCAGATTGTCTTCCATTCACAAGACATAGATTATGCCAATGGCATATCTATAAGAAATTCTCGTCGAAAGTTCATTGCGGTGTGACGTACAAGAGCGTTAACAATCTATTTTATAAATGCATGAGCAAGTGTGATTCGGAAGATGAGTTCGAAGTTACTTGGGCTCTAATGATCAAGCAAGGAAACCTGCACAACAACATGTGGCTAGATGCATTGTACCGTATAAGACATAATTGGTCAACTGCATTCAATAAATAAATTTTTGGAATGGGAATCTTGTCTACTCAAAGAAGTGAGTCCACAAATAATGTTTGTCATGGTGCATCTAAGCCCACTAGTTTCCTAACAGATTGTTTTTTGGGGTTAGAAAATATTATGAAGTCATGGAAAGGAACGAAAAGGATGAAGACTTCAAAAGCTTTCAAAATATTATTACACCGACAGTTAAAACAAGCACAGTGTTGAAACAAGCTGCAACATATTATACTCGGAAACTCTACTCTATGTTTGAGGAAGAGTCACTTCATGGTTTATGTGGATTGATAGTCGATTCCTCAGTTGAGAGTCCATGTGAATTCTATGTTAGAGGTTTGGATAATCCGGACACAAGTAGAGCCTGGCTTGTGACATTTGATAGACTTAATTGCGACATCACCTGCAGTTGCAAGAAATTCAAAATGACAGGTCTGCTTTGCTCTCACTGTCTACGTGTCCTTAACACTAATAATATAAAAAAGATTCCCGAGAAATATTTGTTATTCAGATGGTCTACTAAGCCAATGAAAGGTATCTATAATAGTTTTGGATACAAACATATGAAAAACTCTCGGGCTCAAATTTCTGGCACAACATCTAGAGGAATCCTATTTCGGTCACATGCTCAAAAGTTTGCCTACCAATTAATTAATAAAGCTAACAAAAATGAACGTGCTGAGACATATATAATTGAATTATTGAAAACAGGGTTCGATGGTATTGAGGATATATTAGATGGGAAGGATCCTAAACCAAACAGGCCAAACAAAAAGAGGAAATCCCATAACAGTGACTGCAATGTGAATGATCCTGCAAAAATGAGACCGAAAGGTATTTCTAATGCGAGGTTGAAAGGACACTGGGAAAAAAGCAAGCGAGCTAAAGGTATATATCTCTACATTACATATATTTACCATTTTAAGTTCCATATACTAACGATTATATGTAAAATTTATTGTCTTATTATTTTACCAATGTTCGCAAGTAAAAATCAAGAAACATATATGACACAAGAATCACATAGGAATTACGACCCAAATACGTTTGCGACGTCAAACTCTCTGAGTCGGGAAATTGACACACCGACATGCTCTATGCCCAATATAATTCACATGTTATAACATGTTATGCCCACATTAACTCATATGTGTCAATGTACAAGTTCATGTAACATTATTCCATATGGTTTGTAATTTATCTGTCTGTTAAGTACAAAATAACCCCTAGAATACCCCGAGAATAACCTGAGAATACTCCGAGAATAACCTGAGAATACTCCGAGAATAACCTACTAATACTCCGAGAATAACCTAACAATACCCTGAGAATACCCCAAGAATAACCTCAAATTACCCCAACAATAACTTAAGAATACCCCGAGAATAACCTGAGAGTACTCCGAGAATAACCTGAGAATACCTCAGAATACCCCAAGAATAACCTCAAAATACCCCAATAATAGTCTGAGAATACCCCGAGAATAACCTATTAATACCCAGACAATAACCTCAAAATACCTAAACAATAACCGAGGAAAACCCTAAGAATGATCTCACAATACCCAAAGAATAACCTGAGAATACTCCGAGAATAACCTACAAATACTCCGAGAATAACCTCAAAATACCCCAACAATAACCTAAGAATACCCCGAGAATAACTTGAGAATACTCCGAGAATAACCTGAGAATACTCCGAGAATAACCTACGAATACTCCGAGAATAACCTGACAATATCCTGAGAATACCCCAAGAATAACCTAAGAATACCTCAACAATAACCTAAGAATACCCTGAGAATAACCTGAGAATACTCTGAGAATAACCTGTTAATACCCCAAGAATAACCTCAAAATACCCCAACAATAACCGGGGAAAACCCCAAGAATAACCTGACAACACCCGAAGAATAACCTCAGAATATCCCGAGAATAACCTGAGAATAACCTCGAAATACCCCAACAATAAACTAACAATACCCCAAGAATAACCTGAGAATACATTGATAATAACCTGATAAGATAACAATACATCAACAATATTATAAGTATAACCAAGCAAAATAACAACACATCAAACATACAATACATTTAAACAGATATATACAAAACAACAATATATCAAACAGCTTAGTCCTGTAAGATAAACCTACACAAAATAACAATATATCAAACATATAATACATTTATTCTCCAAACAATCTATATCTGCAGATTTCATATACTATATCTGCCCTAAATCAAGGAATCTCAGCCTGCCAGTCTTGAAAATCTTTCCAGTTAATATTGTCTTTCTATACAAGTGTCTCCATATATTTACAAACAAATATACTGAAGTCGACGCTATTGGTTTGTGTGGGAATTCCTCTAGCCGTGCTAACATCCCATTTACGTGGGTCACTGTGGAAAGCATTCCCGGCATCCTTATGAAGATGTTTTATCTGGTAATACAAATGGTTGTTAAAAATAGTAAAATAATAAATATGAATGTAACGGTTGTTAGTTAGATGAGGCTTAGAATTTTACCACGTCACGTGTGACTCCCAAATGCATTTTATTAGGCAATGAGTCATAGAGTCTCCACTTGCGGTCCTTCTGGTTCCCAATAAGTAAAGTCCAATGCCTATTATTAACAATTGGAATTAAAATTGCCTCTACTTGAGCTACAGCTTCTACTATAACAAGGGCAACAATATCTCGTAGAGGATGGTCTCTAAACCCTTGCATATACATAATCAATGAGTTTTAAAAGAGCATCAACCTATTGCATATACAAACTTAATGGAAATTTTATTACTTACCCAATGCGCCGGAGAGACGTAGGAATAGGGTCTAAAAGAATCAGGGGACTGACTTTGACAGTTTTCTAATCCAAAGGCAAACAAATCTACATGATCCACGCCGATTTCTTTATTATCCCAAAGTGCTTCCAGGTCAATTCGACTAATATGAATGTGACCCTGAGCAATTATTAAGTCATCCCTGCAAATTGAATGAACAATATTTATTAGATTTAATAACAATTGACACAAAAATTGTTCTGTTTTGTACATACCTTTCTTTGTACATTCTTAAACAGCTCTCGATGACTTGTTGCATGTGTGATGGTATAAGTTCTCTGCCGGGGAACTCTATGGCTGAAGAAGGGAGGGCACCTTCATACGGAACAATTACGCCCGGCTGTACCTCCTCCCAAGCTTCTCCTGCCGCCTTTTCCCTAGCTTCATCGAGCCGCGAAGATGGTATGGTAATCGGCGTGGAGGACTCATAAATATGCTGAACTAAATCATCTATATTTGAGGCCAGAACTTCTACCAGCTTCTTTCTCTTTACAACAATAAAAGGAGAACTAACCACCCTCTTTTTCCTCGGTCCTCTGGACTTGATCCTTCGGACTAAGCTACTAATTAGGTCTTTAGGGATGACTTCTCTAGGCTCCCCGACACCTTTATCAGATTCACTATCAATTGCAGCTTCATCAAAGACAGTCATTCTACCTATCGACTGTTCTGCTTCAAGAATATCGGGTCCCTACTCCTGTTCCGACGCTTGCTCAATATGAGCAGGCGGCTCTTCTTTCTTTTCTGGGCTATCTTTCTTCCCAGTAAATTCAGAACCTACAAGAGATTCCATGAGAACTTTATTTATTTTTCTCTTTATTTCGTTGATGTCGGTCTTCACCTCCATCAGTGTATACTCCAAAAAATAATCTGAGGTTATTTACGGAATCCTTCAATTGAACTAAAATTTGTTGTTGCTCCCTAAGAGTTTGTCATATCTCTTCTAAACTCAAATGTGACTGTGTGGGTGGCGGGATGCTGCGAGTATGTACAAAAGGAATATCACCATGAGACTCTGGTGGTGTTTGGTCAGTGTGAATTTGTGGTTCTCCAATTGACTTTGCAGGAGACGAGAGTGGGCCAGCTATAGGGGCAAGTAAACTATGCTCCTCCTCTGTTACATCAATAAAAGAATCAAGAATCTGCAAAAAAACATTCATCAAAAGAATTAAATAAGGTGGCAAAATACTAAACGTAAACCTGAACTTAAAATAGACATTAATATCATTCACCTGTACAGGACTAAGCTGCCTAAAGATTAAATGGATCTTCGGAGGGTTCCACCCTTTATTTATTGGCCACTTCAACATACGAGGTCTGGCATCAGGATGAGTCGGGGCTATCACAAGTGTGCGCTCATAAAACCACAGCTGCATAAACACGATGAATAAATNTGGTGTTTGGTCATTGTGAATTTGTGGTTCTCCAATTGACTTTGCAGGAGACGAGAGTGGGCCAACTAGAGGGGCAAGTAAATTATGCTCCTCCTATGTTACATCAATAAGAGAATCAAGAATCTGCAAAAAAAGCATTCATCATAAAAATTAAATAAGGTGGCAAAATACTAAACGTAAACCTGACTTAAAACAGACATTAGTATCATTCACCTATATAAGACTAAGCTGCCTAAAGATTAAATGGATCTTCAGAGAGTTCCACCCTGTATTTATTGACCACCTCAACATACGAGGTCTGGCATCAGGATGAGCCGGGGCTATCACAAGTGTGCGCTCATAAAATCACAGCTGCATAAACACGATGAATAAATCAGAAATTAATATAACCCAAATAAAATAGAAAAAGTTTTTCTGATTGAGGTTGAGCAATATACTAACCGTTAGAAGAAAAACAAAGTCGTTCATGTATCCTAATGGCTGACCCATCTTTATTTTCATCGCGCAAGGATTAACCTGCTCAATTACGTGGTCACATATTGTTGCGGCCCAATTAAATGAAGAAAAACTATCTACACTCTCAGCAAATGAATAGAGCCCAGTGGGTACATTNGCCCAGTGAGTACACTAAAATTGCTGGAAAGAAATAATAAATTAAACAACAAAAATTTAATAATAAGTTTATCAAGACTAGCAGATGAATTCTCCAATAGTTCACTCTTTGCCCGCCTTGCATCTACGTCATNGAAAAAAGTTTTTTTGATTGAGGTTGAGCAATATACTAACCGTTAGAAGAAAAACAAAGCCGTTCATGAATCCCAATGGCTGACCCATCCTTATTTTCATGGCGCAAACATTGACCTGCTCAATTAAGTGGTCACATACTGTTGCGGCCCAATTAAATGAAGAAAAATTATCTACATTCTCAGCAAATGAATAGATCCCAGTGAGTACACTAAAATTGCTGGAAAGAAATAATAAATTAGACAACAAAAATTTAATAATAAGTTTATCAAGGCTAGCAGATGAATTCTCCAATAGTTCACTCTTTGCCCGCCTTGCATCTACGTCATTGATGGGTTTTTTAGCCCAAGTTGCTGTATGACCTCTGTTGGGCATGCCAATCAACAAAGCAACTTGATCTGCATTAAAACTTAACTCTTTCCCCCCATTCTAAAAGCCAATCTGTTCATATCCCAACAATTCAATATGTGCATAGTTAGGATGTGATCTTGAGGATAGGGGGGCAGATCAAAAAACTGATTAAGCTTCATTCTTTCCAGAGTTAACCACATCTCCCGATCAACAATTGGCTGAACCTTATCCAACCCCTCTCTAACTGCTGATGGTCAGCATCTACAATTCATTGACTGTTTATTCATCAACCTATAGGAATAAGATGCATGTTATAAACACTGAAATAACAAAAAAATTTTAGTCATCAATATACAGGAATAAGATCATGTTATTAATACTGTTTATTCATCAATCAACAAATAACCTACGAATAACATGCGCACAATACCCTAAAAATACCCTAGGAATAACCCAAGAATAACCTGCGCATAAACCTGCAAATAACTTAAAAATATACAGGAATAACCCAACAATACACTAAAAATAACGTACAACAAATAACCTAAGAATAACCTGACATAACCTAAAAGTACCCTTGGAATAACCTATGAATAACCTACGCATAAACCTGCAAATAACTTAAAAATAACCTAGGAATAACCTAAAAATAACTTAAAAATATCCTCAGGAATAACCTAGCAATAACCTACTCATAACTTAAAAAAAAACCTACGCATTACTTCAGAATTAACAAAACAATACACTAAAAATAACGTACAAATAATCTACGAATAACCTGACATAACCTAAAAATACCCTAGGAATAACCCAAGAATAACATGCGCATAAACCTGCAAATAACTTAAAAATATATACGCATTACTTCAAAATTAACAAAACAATACACTATAAATAAACCAGGAATAACCTGAGAATAAACTAAAAATAACCCACGAGCTAACTTAAAAATAACATAATAATAACCTATGAATAACCTACGAATAAGCTGATTAATAACCTACAAATAACCTACAGATAACCTACAATAACATAGAAAATAATCTAAAAATAACCTAAAAATAACTCAGGTTTAACCAGCGAATAAGATACGCCTAACTTATAAATAACCTACGAATAATTTAAAAATAACATAAGAATAACATGAAATAGCTGCCAATAAGAACTACGTTTTAGAGTAACTCAAGAATAACCCGATAATAATCAAACTAATAACCTAAAAATAACTTGAAAATAAAACGATGACAATTACCAGAACAAGTTTTCCTCTTCAATGCCCTCCTTCATTCTCTTCGCCTCCTTCTTCTTCCTCTGCTTCTTTGACTTCATTGACTGCTCAACCTCTGTCTTCTCAGCCTCTTCTGATACTGTTTTTGAGGTCTCTTTGGTCTGCGCATACTCCGGATCATCAAACGCCACCGTCTCACGGCTTCCAAGCTAGCGAACGAGGGAAATGTGAAACCCTAGCAGAGCGAGCGGCGAAAATGAAGANCTTAGTATTTTATGAAGTAGCGTTAATAATTAAGAGTTTCAACTCAAATAAGCTAAAAAGGAAGCTTGAAATCTATCAATTTTGACTTTACTCAAAGTTAACTCATGCGGAAATTGAAACTTTAATTTTGAGTANTTTAGTATTTTATGAAGTAGCGTTAATAATTAAGAGTTTCAACTCAAATAAGCTAAAAAGGCAGCTTGAAATCTATCAATTTTGACTTTACTCAAAGTTAACTCATGCGGAAATTGAAACTTTAATTTTGAGTATTCTCTTGAACTCAGCTTGATATCATCTCTAATGATATATAAGTGAAACTTTTCTTTCTATTTTACTTTTATTGTAAACATCAATAGATTTAAATGTAGAAAAATACAAAATTCAGAGGTTTTCATTCCAAAGTAAAACCATTTTTTTTCAGCCATTTTTAAAAAAAGTTGAAAAGAAATCCATTTTTAAAAGAATTTTAAAAAGGCTGCTTGAAATCATTCAATTTTAACTTTACTCAAAAAAGTTAACTGATGTGGAAATTGAAACTTTAATTTTGAGTTTTCTCATGAACTCGACATGATATTATCTCTAAATATATAAGAGAACCCTTTCTTTCCATTTTACTTTTATTGCATACATAAATAAATTTAAATGTTGAAAAATATGAAATTTAGAGGCTTTCATTCAAAATGAAACCTTTTTTTTTTCAACCATTTTTAAAAGAATTAAAAAAAACAGTTTGAAATCAATCAATTTTGACTTTTTACTCAAAGTTAACTGATGTGGAAATTGAAACTTCAACTTTGAGTTTCCTCTTGAACTTTGAGTTTCCTTAGAGGCTTTCATTCAAAATGAAACCTTTTTTTCCAAACATTTTTAAAAGAATTAAAAAAAAACCATTTTTAAAAGAATTTTAAAAAGACAGCTTTAAATCAATCAATTTTGACTTTTTACTCATGNCGAGTTTCCTTAGAGACTTTCATTCAAAATGAAACCTTTTTTTCCAAACATTTTTAAAAGAATTAAAAAAAAAATCATTTTTAAAAGAATTTTAAAAAGACAGCTTTAAATCAATCAATTTTGACTTTTTACTCATGTGGAAATTGANTTTAAAACAAAATGGATGAAAGATCTTCTAATGATGAGAGAACATTTCTCAGTAATGAAAGAATATCGATACATAATGATGAGAATAGTGTATGTGGAAATTATTTAATCATCCAATTCTATTTTCGGCAGCAGTGGAAAATATTTTTATTGAAAGATTTACATATATACCACTTAATTTCTTTGTATTTACATATATAAGGCCTATACCTCAATTTTTTAGACGCACAACCTTTTCTATGCATGAAAATGTTTATTTCACTTTTTAAAAGTTGTAATGGTGGTACTTTTTATGTGATATGAAAGATTTGTGTGGTGTAAATGTAGAAAAGAAAACTTTAGTTGTTAGATATGTAAATTCATAAGAAATGGGTGCTAAGTATGTAAAGGCCCCATTGCCTGGTTTTGTCTCATCATGTTTGCTGACTTAAAACTTGGTTTTATTGACTGCATCTGTTAAAACTAAAAAACCTATTCTCTTGTCTGGTCTTTAGTTTTGGTGGCCTTGCAGTGGCTTTCAATTTTCTTGATGTTTGAAATGAGAATAATTTCTCTTGACAAGGGTAGTTTTCATTTGGTTAGGGTTGGTGTTTATTTGTTATATTTATGATTTTGGCACTATTGAAACGGAGCATCCAATTTGTTTGATTTTACTTTGGTAAAGAATAAGTAGATAAGCCACACTATCAATAAATAAGCAAAGAAAACAAATTTCTTTTCACTAAGATAAATCACAAAAAGTGAGTGACATATAAGCTTGTGATTTGTTGGTTGCAGAAAAATGGATTTCATACTTCTGCGGAAAACCATATTTCTTTTATTTGCTAGCCTGTAACATGTAACAATTCATGCAGATACTATAATTTATGTTAGTTAATCTTAGTATTTTATGAAGTAGCGTTAATAATTAAGAGTTTCAACTCAAATAAGCTAAAAAGGAAGCTTGAAATCTATCAATTTTGACTTTACTCAAAGTTAACTCATGCGGAAATTGAAACTTTAATTTTGAGTATTCTCTTGAACTCAGCTTGATATCATCTCTAATGATATATAAGTGAAACTTTTCTTTCTATTTTACTTTTATTGTAAACATCAATAGATTTAAATGTAGAAAAATACAAAATTCAGAGGTTTTCATTCCAAAGTAAAACCATTTTTTTTCAGCCATTTTTAAAAAAAGTTGAAAAGAAATTCATTTTTAAAAGAATTTTAAAAAGGCTGCTTGAAATCATTCAATTTTAACTTTACTCAAAAAAGTTAACTGATGTGGAAATTGAAACTTTAATTTTGAGTTTTCTCATGAACTCGACATGATATTATCTCTAAATATATAAGAGAACCCTTTCTTTCCATTTTACTTTTATTGCATACATAAATAAATTTAAATGTTGAAAAATATGAAATTTAGAGGCTTTCATTCAAAATGAAACCTTTTTTTTTTCAACCATTTTTAAAAGAATTAAAAAAAACAGTTTGAAATCAATCAATTTTGACTTTTTACTCAAAGTTAACTGATGTGGAAATTGAAACTTCAACTTTGAGTTTCCTCTTGAACTTTGAGTTTCCTTAGAGGCTTTCATTCAAAATGAAACCTTTTTTTCCAAACATTTTTAAAAGAATTAAAAAAAAACCATTTTTAAAAGAATTTTAAAAAGACAGCTTTAAATCAATCAATTTTGACTTTTTACTCATGTGGAAATTGAAACTTTAACTTTGAGTTTCCTTTTGAACTCGACATGATATCATCTCGGTTCTTTTTAGCATATTGGAGTTGTCAGCTTGTCTATTTATGTGTCATCATACAATTCCTCTATTCGAATAAGTTTCCTTTCTGAACCATATAAATAATTCAAGAGGAGAATAATCGAATAGCAAAAGGACACACAATAACAAATAGACAAACAATTAAAAAGAAAAGAGACAAAAGACTTATATATGGGTAATCCTTGTGTGATGGGTCGAGAGTATACGTCCAAACAAAATTGGATTGAAATACCTTGTAACACCACATTCATGAAAAAAATCCTTATGTAAGCTACCCGTAACCAGAGAACCAAAAAGAATACTTTTATTCTGAGGTTAAAAGCTTCCCAGAGGGACGTATTCCTACTGGTTAATTACATCTTGAGGGATACCCAAGAAAACTGTCGATAAAAGGGTTTTCAAAGATAGATTATTTTGTATGGGACGATCCCAATGCTTCAAAACTAACGCTAAGCCATCGGGTGGAGTATAAATCTCTCGCGTCTCGAATGGATAGTAGCTCATCGACATACATATCCTATGAGATAATCCTTATGCGTCAAAGCACTTTCGGTCCGTAAGGGTACATGACAAATTGTCGTATCTCAAACGGCGACAGCTCATCGCCATCAGGCCGTCAAAATGATATCAACGACTTCAAAGGAGCGAAAGGACTCAACACGGGTAGTCAAAAGAAGGTAATAGTCCTAAAAGGTAGAGGAAGCAATGTCTGGGTACCACGGACCTGTCATCCCTAGTTACCAGGACTCTAAGTCTACCTGATCGTGAAGGTAGTTGACCCAACACGTTCTGAGATCCCCAACTAGTAATATGTGAATTGTGTTGTTCACGGGGAACCTTGACAACACTATGCTCAAAGGAACAAGACTCTATTCTATGACTATTGGCTGGAGCTCTAAGATGTGAGACTTATACTCGCCGAGATGACAAGGATCCTCAGAGAAGAAAGAGGAAGGAAGGTTCAGCTGCAAAACTGAAAATGCTTCAAACAAAAGGACTTACATCCCGTTTGGGTCGGGGACCTTTATAATATCCTAAACACACTAGACAACCTTCTATGTAAAAAGCTATGTTGGGCCACTCGAGTTAGAGAAGCATGTGGACTTCTCCTCAGGACATGCTACATAATGCAGTTTTCTACCACAATCTTATGTGTGGAGACCCTATTAAATATGATTTGGGATATAACCATACGTGCGATCCGTTTTAAAACCTACCCGAGGGATATGAAAAATAGTAAAGACAGGTTTTGAAAAGTCCCGAACATTTTAACCCTAAATTTTGATTATCTTAGTCTTTCATTAGGATTTTTAAGTAGAGAATTATAATTATAGGTCCTTAATGAGCATAAATTATATTTTCCATGAGATCCCAGATGCATATAAATAAACAATATAAAACAATCTAGGCATGCAGACACACGAATGAAAAACACTTAAAATATATAAAAGAGACCAAAACGATGCGAATTTGTCTGTGAATGTTGCACCGATGCGAATTTTAAGTTTATTTCTTAACTTTGACTGAAATATTCTATTCACTGTAGGCGAACTGTGTTCCATTATCAGTGATGATGACGAATAGTAGACCATATCAGCAGATGAGATTTGTTCAGATAAAGTTCCAGGCGACTTCAATAGTGATCTGAGCGAGCTCTTTGGCTTCGATCCACGTTAAAAAATAATCCACGATGACTAAGAGGAATATGCCTTTTGGATGGAGTAAACTACCCAATGTTGTAGACCCCGTAGGGCTTGTGCTCGGTTTAAGTTTGTGTGCTGGCGGACGTTGCATTGTGGCAAACATTTGACATTGCCCACACTTTTTAAGGAAATTTTGCTCATCTTTCAGTAGTGTCGGCCAAAAGTACTCTTATCACTGAATTCTGTGTGTTAATGTTCTCTCTGGAATGGCTCCCGCACTCTACAGAGTGTATCTCTCGAGGATATTTTCTATTTAACCTTTCCACACCTCAAATATAAAATGTGATTGACTTCCGGAAGAGTTTTCTCTCGATCATTAGATAATTAGCAGCCTTGCATTTGCACTTTTGACAATTTCTTCTACAATTTGCCCATTCTCTAAATAATAGATGTATTGATCCATCCAACTCTTTTTCCCTTCATTCTCTACTTCCATCGCTTTGGGTTTCTCAATGGTTTGTCGAATTAGTTTTAGTGTTGTTTCCTCCCCCAAGCAGATACATCTGAATAGGAGATCGACCACCTAAATCTCCTCGTTTAATGTTTTCAATCTTGAAGCTGACAAACTAGATATCTATCTTTACTTTCTTGAGGTACTTAACTATCATATCATGTCTGGCCTTGTACTCTCCATTTACCTGTTTCACTACCAACTATGAATCCGACTTCACCAGAAGACACCTGACGCCTATCTCACGAGCTCAACGTAGGCCGACAATCAAGGCCACATATTTTACCTGGTTGTTTGTCACCTCGAACTCCATGACAATGAGTGATAAAGGTGCTCTTCAGTTGGACTCCTCAAAGGAAAGTCTAAGCTCCGCTCCGTTCTGGTTGGAAGCACCATTGTTATACAAGGTCCAGGCCTTGTTGTTAGTAGTAGTTCCTTTGCTCGATTCACATTGTTTGAAAAAGTTTGCCGTAGCTTGTGCTTTGATCGTTGTTCGGGATGCATAGGTGATATCAAACTCACTAAGCTCCACTGCTCATTTGAGAAGTCGATCGGAGTGTTTCGGCTGCGTGAGAACGAATTTGAGGAGATGGCTAGTAATGTCTCAGATTGGATGCGTATCAAAATACGGTCGGAGTATACATGCTGAAATAATTCAGACAAATGTTAATTATTTTTAAAGCTGGATACCTGACCTTCACACTTCTGAGGTGCCGACTGGTGTAGTAAACGGAGAATGGCTTCTTCAGCTTCTCTCGGACCCAGCACAAAGTTGATTGCCTTAGTCCCTACTCCTAAGTACAGTGAAAGTTCTTTATTTAGCTCCGGGCTTTGGAGTGCTGNCGACTGGTGTAGTAAACGGAGAATGGCTTCTTCAGCTTCTCTCGGACCCAGCACAGAGTTGATTGCCTTAGTCCCTACTCCTAAGTACAGTGAAAGTTCTTTATTTAGCTCCGGGCTTTGGAGTGCTGGTGATGTTAAAGAGTCCTTCAAATTTTTGAATGCCTACTCACAGTCAGACATCCATNTGAAAAAAATCCTTATGTAAGCTACCCGTAACCAGAGAACCAAAAAGAATACTTTTATTCTGAGGTTAAAAGCTTCCCAGAGGGACGTATTCCTACTGGTTAATTACATCTTGAGGGATACCCAAGAAAACTGTCGATAAAAGGGTTTTCAAAGATAGATTATTTTGTATGGGACGATCCCAATGCTTCAAAACTAACGCTAAGCCATCGGGTGGAGTATAAATCTCTCGCGTCTCGAATGGATAGTAGCTCATCGACATACATATCCTATGAGATAATCCTTATGCGTCAAAGCACTTTCGGTCCATAAGGGTACATGACAAATTGTCGTATCTCAAACGGCGACAGCTCATCGCCATCAGGCCGTCAAAATGATATCAACGACTTCAAAGGAGCGAAAGGACTCAACACGGGTAGTCAAAAGAAGGTAATAGTCCTAAAAGGTAGAGGAAGCAATGTCTGGGTACCACGGACCTGTCATCCCTAGTTACCAGGACTCTAAGTCTACCTGATCGTGAAGGTAGTTGACCCAACACGTTCTGAGATCCCCAACTAGTAATATGTGAATTGTGTTGTTCACGGGGAACCTTGACAACACTATGCTCAAAGGAACAAGACTCTATTCTATGACTATTGGCTGGAGCTCTAAGATGTGAGACTTATACTCGCCGAGATGACAAGGATCCTCAGAGAAGAAAGAGGAAGGAAGGTTCAGCTGCAAAACTGAAAATGCTTCAAACAAAAGGACTTACATCCCGTTTGGGTCGGGGACCTTTATAATATCCTAAACACACTAGACAACCTTCTATGTAAAAAGCTATGTTGGGCCACTCGAGTTAGAGAAGCATGTGGACTTCTCCTCAGGACATGCTACATAATGCAGTTTTCTACCACAATCTTATGTGTGGAGACCCTATTAAATATGATTTGGGATATAACCATACGTGCGATCCGTTTTAAAACCTACCCGAGGGATATGAAAAATAGTAAAGACAGGTTTTGAAAAGTCCCGAACATTTTAACCCTAAATTTTGATTATCTTAGTCTTTCATTAGGATTTTTAAGTAGAGAATTATAATTATAGGTCCTTAATGAGCATAAATTATATTTTCCATGAGATCCCAGATGCATATAAATAAACAATATAAAACAATCTAGGCATGCAGACACACGAATGAAAAACACTTAAAATATATAAAAGAGACCAAAACGATGCGAATTTGTCTGTGAATGTTGCACCGATGCGAATTTTAAGTTTATTTCTTAACTTTGACTGAAATATTCTATTCACTGTAGGCGAACTGTGTTCCATTATCAGTGATGATGACGAATAGTAGACCATATCAGCAGATGAGATTTGTTCAGATAAAGTTCCAGGCGACTTCAATAGTGATCTGAGCGAGCTCTTTGGCTTCGATCCACGTTAAAAAATAATCCACGATGACTAAGAGGAATATGCCTTTTGGATGGAGTAAACTACCCAATGTTGTAGACCCCGTAGGGCTTGTGCTCGGTTTAAGTTTGTGTGCTGGCGGACGTTGCATTGTGGCAAACATTTGACATTGCCCACACTTTTTAAGGAAATTTTGCTCATCTTTCAGTAGTGTCGGCCAAAAGTACTCTTATCACTGAATTCTGTGTGTTAATGTTCTCTCTGGAATGGCTCCCGCACTCTACAGAGTGTATCTCTCGAGGATATTTTCTATTTAACCTTTCCACACCTCAAATATAAAATGTGATTGACTTCCGGAAGAGTTTTCTCTCGATCATTAGATAATTAGCAGCCTTGCATTTGCACTTTTGACAATTTCTTCTACAATTTGCCCATTCTCTAAATAATAGATGTATTGATCCATCCAACTCTTTTTCCCTTCATTCTCTACTTCCATCGCTTTGGGTTTCTCAATGGTTTGTCGAATTAGTTTTAGTGTTGTTTCCTCCCCCAAGCAGATACATCTGAATAGGAGATCGACCACCTAAATCTCCTCGTTTAATGTTTTCAATCTTGAAGCTGACAAACTAGATATCTATCTTTACTTTCTTGAGGTACTTAACTATCATATCATGTCTGGCCTTGTACTCTCCATTTACCTGTTTCACTACCAACTATGAATCCGACTTCACCAGAAGACACCTGACGCCTATCTCACGAGCTCAACGTAGGCCGACAATCAAGGCCACATATTTTACCTGGTTGTTTGTCACCTCGAACTCCATGACAATGAGTGATAAAGGTGCTCTTCAGTTGGACTCCTCAAAGGAAAGTCTAAGCTCCGCTCCGTTCTGGTTGGAAGCACCATTGTTATACAAGGTCCAGGCCTTGTTGTTAGTAGTAGTTCCTTTGCTCGATTCACATTGTTTGAAAAAGTTTGCCGTAGCTTGTGCTTTGATCGTTGTTCGGGATGCATAGGTGATATCAAACTCACTAAGCTCCACTGATCATTTGAGAAGTCGATCGGAGTGTTTCGGCTGCGTGAGAACGAATTTGAGGAGATGGCTAGTAATGTCTCAGATTGGATGCGTATCAAAATACGGTCGGAGTATACATGCCGACTGGTGTAGTAAACGGAGAATGGCTTCTTCAGCTTCTCTCGGACCCAGCACAGAGTTGATTGCCTTAGTCCCTACTCCTAAGTACAGTGAAAGTTCTTTATTTAGCTCCGGGCTTTGGAGTGCTGGTGATGTTAAAGAGTCCTTCAAATTTTTGAATGCCTACTCACAGTCAGACATCCATTAAAAGTTTTCCGCTTTCCTAAGTGTTTTGAAAAATACTGCACATTTATTGCCCGATTTTGAGATTAAATGGCTCAGTCCATCTATCCGTTCGGCCAGTTCTTGCACTTCTTTTGGTGTTCTAAGGGGAAGACATGTCCAACAATGCTTATATATTCTCTAAATTTGGCTTTATGCCTTTTAAGGTTAGTAGATAGCCGAGAAATTTGCCTGTTGACGCCCAAAGGTGCATTTCTGCAGATTAAGTTTCATATTATATTTTCGAAAGGTTTTGAAAGTTTCTTTGAAGTTGTTTACATATTGTTTTGACAACTGACTCTTAATTAGCACATCATTTGAATACATTTCAAGGTTCTTACCTTTTTGATTAGAAAATATTACATCCATAAGATGTTGATATGTGATCTCAACATTTTTAAGCCCAAAGGGAGTTACAATATGCAGTACACTCCCTCACTAGTGATAAAAGCTATTTTTTCAGTGTCCGCCGTATGCATCTTGATCTTGTGGCAGCACGAGAATGCAATAAAGAAGAGTCTACAAATGCGTCGATCCTCTGTGGTCGGTAGTTGTCTTTCAGGCAGACAGAGCTCAGGTAGGTGAAGTCTATGCACATTCTTTACTTACCATTCACCTTTTGGACCATCACTACGTTCGAAACCTACGTTGGGTGCTGGAGCTCCTGGATGTAGCTTGTCTCCTTCAGCTTTTAGGTCTCTTCCTGATTCGAACCTGTTAGAGTCATCGTCAAGGATCTGAATCTTTTGTTTCATTGGTCAGAAGATTGCGTCACATTTAGCCAATGACAGGAGATGTCAAGCAAGATCCTTAGCATCTCCATCGTTGACCGAGCGGAAGCATCTCAATGCTCCTTAAGGGTTCTGACCAGTTCATCTTTCCTTTCCACGTCAAAATTTTTGCTAATTAGAAAATTTTACCATTCTCCTCTTCTGCTGCAGGTACTTTGTGGGAGGTCTCATTGGTCTCGAGATCGCCTTCACGCCTGTTCTGGAGGTCGAGCGGCTTCTGTTCCACCCTTTTGGCTGCTCGGAGATAGCAGATTCTAGAGTGCTCCAAGTTCTCACGAACTGTGATGATTTCTCAGTCGTCAGGAAAATTTACAGCGATGTGATATGTAGAGATTGCGACTTTGCAATCATTTAATAATGAACCGAAAGATTGCGTTGTAGGTTGGAGCGGAGTCCACCACTAGAAAATCTTCCATATAAGAGAATTGCTTATTGCCTCCTCCCTGAGCGATTTGTAACACAATCACTCCTAGTGTCTCCTTTCTCTATCGGAAGAAACTGTAGGGCCATTTGGTGCTGCCAACCAGTCGGTCTGGAGGTTCAACTTATCAAACAATAACAAAAACAAAATGTTCACAGAGTTGCCAGTGTCAACCAGGATGCTGCCTAACTGGTACTGATTATTGCCGTCACGAGGATGGCGTCATTATATAGATTCTTCTTTGGGGGCAGGTCCGCATCAGTGAACGTTATTCGCAGATGAGAGCGACTCTTCAAAGCAAAAAAGGACTGCATAAAGTTCTCCCAATCAGAGCCTCTTCTAACAGGCTCGGCTGGAGGATTCCTCCCAAAGATGGCTATTATGAATCCAACGTTGTGGATGGCGTTCGCCTGAACTAGCTAATCCAAGATTTCCTCTACTAGGACATTCCTATGCCTCTGTGTTTTAACACCAGGTGCCACAAACCCTTTTAGCTTTCCAGCTCTTATTAGCTCTTCGACCCAGCTTTGGAGGTGCCTGCATTCTTTCGTATCATAGCCATGGTATGTATGGTAGACATAATACTTCTTNGCACAAACCCTTTTAGCTTTCCAGCTCTTATTAGCTCTTAGACCCAGCTTTGGAGGTGCCTGCATTCTTTCGTATCATAGCCATGGTATGTATGGTAGACATAATACTTCTTTGGGCCTCGGAGAAAAGATCCGACCCTGCCTGGTGTCGCCTTCCTGAAGTATTCCTTAATATGGATGGCCTCTACTAACTTGGCCATCGAGACCCTCAACAGAGTAGCCCTTGGTGCCTCCTGATTATTCATCGGTCTCTCATGATAACAAGCTGGCTGTTGGTCAGTGTATCTTGTCTGACCACCTTAATGTTTGCTCATGTCGACACCACTGTTGCCTCGAGGCGGCTGGCTATCTTCACGTCAGGGATGGATGGGAGTGCGTTGGCCATCCTTTGGCCTCCACCTGTTATTTTGCAGGGCTCTATTCCATGAATGACAGTCTTATGGTTCAACTTTGTGGTAGGTGGGGCTGTTGACGTATTCTTCGATTGTGATGTGGCTGTTGGCCATCTACAACAGTTTGCCCAAGATGTTTGGTTGTTGCAGGCCGAAGGCATATCGAAATTGTTCTCCTCTCAACAACTGGGACGCTACAACATGTATTGCTGCGGTTCCAAATTCATCATCTCCAACATCTCCTAGAATCGAGTTATATACGAGTGCAAGTTCTCATGTTGCCCTTGTATGACCTGTCACAGGACTTGCAAACTCTTTTGCAGCTTATGAGCCCTGACAAACCGTGCCATGAACATCCTCTTGAACTCAACGAAGGAGGTGATTACCCCGGCAGGCAATCCATTAAATCACTTGAGGGCTGACTCCCCCAGCATGGTGAAGAAAAGATGACACTTCAGAGCATCAGTGATCCTCAGTAGGTAGAATGTTGATTCGAAGGAGGCTATGTGGTCGGTCGGATCAGTCTGACCTTTGTATGAGTTGAGCGATGGTACTTTGAACTTCAAGTGGGGGGAGCGATGGTACTTTGAACTTCAAGTGGGGGGAAAGNCAGAATGTTGATTCGAAGGAGGCTATGTGGTCGGTCGGATCAGTCTGACCTTTGTAGGAGTTGAGCGATGGTACTTTGAACTTCAAGTGGGGGGAGCGATGGTACTTTGAACTTCAAGTGGGGGGAAAGAGGGTTCAGCGGCTGAGATCTCTCGAAAGAAGGCATTCTCAAGCTGGTGTGGGGCCTCAGTGCGCCCGAACAACTGTTTATTCATGAACACTGACCCAACACTGTCGTGGTACTGGAGATCTTCCGCTCTTTCCTTGGCCAACAATGTCCTCCGACCGTTGGGTGCTGGTTCTTCCGTGNCTGGTACTGGAGATCTTCCGCTCTTTCCTTGGCCAACAATGTCCTCCGACCGTTGGGTGCTGGTTCTTCCGTGAGGTTTGGTTCCCTGCTTCTCTCTTCTGCTTCTTTAATGCTTCTTAAATTTGGCCCAACTTCTGGTATTTTAGCTCCTTAATCTACTATTACAAGAATTCCCTGGTGCACTCCATCCATTTTCACTGTTCCTCTTTGATGGGCTTTTTCTCTTTGTGCTCTTTTTTTTTGTTTGTGGCATGATTTACGCACACCGCAATTGAATCTGAATCTGTTCTGTGAATCAAACCCAAGATATAGTCCATAAAACAAGAGAGAGAGAGAGAGTGCACAATAAAAAATTGGCTCAATGAATAATAACCAATTAACATTCTATTGTATAAATAAACCCCTATATATAGGCAATGGGTCATCAAATGTACAATTACATTCTTGCCCCCACTTTTTACGGTGGCGCTATAGGATATTCTTGGTACAAAAAAATGATCCTATGGCTCGACCACCCTATCGTTTAGTCAATTAGGAGCGATAGTCCTTGGATCGGCTAGGATACTCTGTCAGCTCTGTTGAGTTGGGTCAGTCGGTCAGCTTTAGCTGTCTTTTGGTCATCCAGACCTTCACTCGATCGACTTGAGTTAGCCAGTCGATCAATTTGGTTTGGATGTCGACAGGCGACCCCTAGATGAGTCGCTCATATTTTCGGGATGAGTCTAGGCTATCGGTTAGAGGGTTAATCATCGTAATCGATAGGTAGCTAATCTCTTAGTGGGAGGCTCATCTAAAGTATTTATGGAGCATGTCGTAATGATAACCTTCAGACTCATGAGGTGTGTTTGGGGACTCTTACGAGGCGGCTGATAGTGCTGGGATTAGAGTCTGGAGAATGTTCTCTCTCATAGCAAGATGAATCTTGATCTTCGTCTTGGGCGGCTCTGTTTGGTCGGCTTCGGGTCCTGACAAAATAATTATAGCTGGTCGGTTAGGTTCTGTAGCTTTCTTGTGAGGTGACCTTGGGCCTTACCTTTGTGGTTCGTCTTTAATCGCTCCTTTGTCTCTTAGCCCATTTAATTTTTTTGAGATTCATGCCGACATATTTCGGACATACATATGATTTTTTTTTTTGAAGTATTTCCTGGGCATTTTTTGACAAATGAAAATTTCTCCATTTTCTTGTATGATCTCCATTCTAAGAATGTGTCATTAGTAATTTTTATGAATTGGATCAATAGTACACGATGGTGAATAAATCAATCACACAAAAGACAAATTTAATGTTTGGAGTTGAATCTTCAACATCTACAATCAAGGAAGATAAACAAATTCACTATATATGGAAAATTACAAAAGGCGCTCATGATCGTGAGCTGAACTACTGAACTTTTTTTCTCTTGATGTGATCTTATTTACCTCAGTATCCAACTTCTATGCAGTTGCATGCATTCATATATACTTTCTTATATAATATTTTACTGTAAATTATTAAATTCTCAGGGACCAACTCTTTTTACTTTCTCATGTAATATCTTAGGTAACTTATAAAATTCTGGGACATGTAGTTTATTAAGCTGATGGTTGATCCTAAACTGTATTATCTGATTGTTTTTCTAGGCATTTTAGACGGTATTCAACCATAAGGTTCTCACTCTATTTTTTAAATCCATGTGTTAACAAATCCTTTCGATATCGCACTCTTCATTTCATTATTTAGTAGAGTATTTATTTACTGATGTAATAGTCAACACCTTTCTAAAAAATCATTCTTGACTTATGACCACGCAGGCATTCGTCTATGACTTCCAACCACAAGATCCTGAGAATTTTGATGTAATGCTTTCAGCTCTTTTTAGTGGACAAGTTGCAGGTAAGTACACTTGCATCTAACTTTGAATAATGATATTTGTTTAGCAGAATCAAGAAGCAGCAGGAACCAAGGTTCACAAGTTAAGTTTCGGATTTGGATGTTAAACCCAAGACCAGGAAAAAAATTCCAATTTCTGACCATATACCACCAAAATTTATCTTATACTTGTGTTTAAGGTTAGTTTTGGTGCATTTTTAGAATTTGGCTTGAAAATTAAATTCACAAGAGGAGAGAGTGAAAATAGTTGATGTTTTTCAATTATTTCTATGTAAAAAGCTTGATATGAAGTTGTATTTAAACGGGTATAGAAATAACTAGCTGTGAAAGAAATACAATAACAACAATAACAAGCCTTTATCCCACTAAGTGTGGTCGGCTACGTGAATCCTTTTATCCGTTATGTCATATTGAGTGTCATATTTTCATTTAAATCTAATAATTTAAGATATATTTTTATACAATATGCCAATGTCTTTTTATGCATACATCCTCCTTTCTTAACATAAGTCAAATCTAAAACATCTACTCTCCTAATTGGATTTTCAGATGATCGACGTTTACATTTATGTAACCAAATCATCTAAGATGACTCTAGCTGCAACAACTATTTCACGGATACATTCGTTTCACATTTTGTCTCTATCCACCTAAGCATTCTTATCTAAGTAACACTTAACTTAGTTTTATGCTTCTCTCTTGAAGGACAATATTATTCGCCATAAAGCATTGTAGGTCTCACCACTGTTTTATGAATTTTTTCTCTAAGTCTAAGAGATATTTTTCTATCACACAATAGGCCCGATGCATTCCTCCACTTTAACCATCCAACTTGAATTCTTCTAATAACATCCCCACTATATCACCATTACTTTGAACAATAGACCCGATATATCTAAAATGTTCACTCCTTTTGATGATTTGATTACCCATAAAAACTACTCTACGACTAGCTCTACCAATACTAAAATTACATTCCTTGTATTCAACTTTAGATCCACTCAAACGAAGGCCTTTAGAATCCAATGCAGACCTCCATAATTCAAGTTTTTTCTAAACTCTTTCTATAGTCTTATCCACTAGAAGAATATCATCATCAAAAAACATGCACCAAGGTATATCTCTAGTAAGTGTCGAGTAAGAGCATCCATAACTAAAACAAAAGGATATGGGTTTAAAGCCGATCCTTGGTGTAAACCAACTGAAATGGGAAAATACTTAGTCAATCCTCCTTCTATTTGAACACTAGTAACCACTCTTGCATTCATATCCTTAATAACATGAATATAAGTCATATCAATAGCTTTTTTTCATAGACAACTCCAAGGAATTTCTCATAGAACTTTGTCATAAGATTTTTCTAAATCAATAAACATTATTTGTAGATCCTTATTACTCTCTCTATACTTCTCCATCAAAACTCTCAATAAATGTATACCTTCCATAGTAAACTTGCTCGACATAAATCCAGATTGATTATGTGAAACCTTTGTATCGCGCCTTAAGCTATATTTAAGTACTTTCTCCTATAATTTTAATAAATGACACATTAACTTATTCTTCTATAATTTGCACTCTTGCGCCTTCCACATCCGGTAGAGTAACGTCCCTTTCTACTAAGATACTGGCAACAGATGGACTTGACACATTGAAGGTTGGGATGTCAAGTTTCATTGGCCTGCCAAGTGCAATCCCAATGGTGTAGAACACTTGATGATTAAAGAAATGTAGTTTCAGTCCCGACAATTTGAACCAGATGGGAACAATTGGTGGCTCTTGCTTGGGGTCAAAATCAGAAGACCACTTTAATAGCTTCATAGGCATCTCTTCAAATAATAAAACCTTTTTTGAAAATAATCTTCTTCCCTTGTCAATTGAATCATAATGCATCTGCCATCAATCAATCCGACCTTCCAAGCACCCATGAACTTCATGTCCTCAAAGGTTTTTCTGATAACCTCCATCTTTGGATGCCCAAATTGAAACTTCCCAATCAGGGTAAAACTTACATGCTTCAGTTAAACTGTGGATTTCAGCCTCAGAAAAAAATACAACTGATTTACCACCCTTCCTTCCCAGATGTTTAATGAAAGGGAAATCTCCCCTGCCGTCAANGGTAAAACTTACATGCTTCAGTTAAACTGTGGATTTCAGCCTCAGAAAAAAAATACAACTGATTTACCACCCTTCCTTCCCAGATGTTTAATGAAAGGGAAATCTCCCCTGCCGTCAACAACATCATCATAAGATTGAGGAAAAACCAAGTTGTCAACGTTTTTCAAGTTATCAAAGCCCTTTGCCACTATATCTTCAAAAGTGGCTTTGGCCTATTGGATATTAGTATCCAAGTCAATTGGAACCGGAGCTGCCATATCCTAGCAGTCGAAGAAACACCAATAAAAGGCATCAACTCAAAGCAGAGAGTAAAACCCACACGCGACAATGGAACAATAACTCCAATATTTGAAAAACCAATCACCCGAGAATAGGGGAAACAAGCCAACAAAGCCACCAAAGTGAAAAAACAAAAACCACCAAAAACAAGAAAATGAAGAAAAAGGAACACCACGTCGAGCTGTCAGGAGAATGAACCAACAAGCTTCCATGAGGGGAGAAATCTTAGCAGAGCAACAAGGCTAACTGCCAGCATGACTATGGTGTGTGTGAATATATATATATATATATATATATNAAGCTCTTACATTTAAACTAATTTTTATAACAAAAATTCATATATTTTATTTTTTCTTTCACAATATTATTCCACCACTAATTAATTTTATTAATAAAAATTTTTCTTTTGATTCTCCAAATATATTTTTTGTCACTTATTTAATAGTGCTTCTTTTATCCCACATAGAATTAACTTTTTAATGAATATATCAAATCTTGTAATCTTAGAATTTACTCATAAAAATGATTTTATTTGTGTTCTTTAGATGTTCTCATCTAATTCTATGAAAATGTTTCGTTATATTTTTCATCTTTCGACTTTTCATCTTAAAATTCAGAATTAATAATTGTATTGAGTATTCAAATTTTCACTTGGAACGACTTACATTCTTAACAATCTCTTTTTCTCATAAAAAAATAATCCTTTTGTGTTCTATTTTATCCATTATTATAAGTAATAATATGCTCATTTTTCTTAAATAAAGTATTAGGAATAACAAAATCATAAGCTGAAGCAAAATCCAATATGGTTCTCGTTCTTCATTTTTTACTCCAAAATTGTAGCTATCATGAATATTTCTAAAATCTTTTACCACTTTACTAATATATTCATTTAAATATCTTCTAATAAAAGTTTTTTCTTTAAGAGGTATGATCTGCATTATTTCTTGTAGGTCATTCTAAAATTTTTCTTTTTAAATCTTTATTTAAACTTAATTGAGGAGCNTAATATTTCTAAAATCTTTTACCACTTTACTAATATATTCATTTAAATATCTTCTAATTAAAGTTTTTTCTTTAAGAGGTATCATCTGCATTATTTCTTGTAGGTCATTCTAAAATTTTTCTTTTTAAATCTTTATTTAAACTTAATTGAGGAGCACAGACACTAATAACATAAAAAATCTCAGTATCAACAATAATATTTAAGATTATAATTCTATATTCAATTCTATTAATTTTTTACATTATTATCTCTTAGACTCTTATTTATAATTACACAAAGAGTATTTCTAGTGTGACTTTTATCTGAATATCAAAGTATAAAATATAAGCTATCAATCTCTTTAGCATTTTCTCCGACCCATTTAATTTTTGAATGCATAAGATATTTGTCTTCCTATAAACCACAATATCTATTAATTATATTAATATACTTGTGAGAGTACCCATATTCCAATATTCCATCTTAATATTAGTTTCATGTACTAATTTTTTTGCCTGCATCCGACCATAATGTGGGAACTCTTGCTTATATGAGACAACACCCGAGCATCGATTTAACGACCCGTGCACACTTTTTTCGCTGTATTCAGGCCATACAACGTGTCGCATCCAGGGAACGCTTTAGCATTTACTCAATGGTTTAAAGGATTAATGTCATGATTTTTTGACATAAATTATATGCTGATTAGCAACTACCTAATGCAACCCTTCACTTTTTGCATCCGGNACTGTATTCAGGCCATACAACGTGTCGCATCCAGGGAACGCCTTAGCATTTACTCAATGGTTTAAAGGATTAATTTCATGATTTTTTGACATAAATTATATGCTGATTAGCAACTACCTAATGCAACCCTTCACTTTTTGCATCCGGGGTTAGGGACTTGGCAATGACAAATTTAAATAGACTTAACTACATTTATGAAAGATAATGNATTTTTGTTTTTGCTTTGAGGTTTACCTTTTCCACTTCAAAATGTCATCCTTCAAAACAAAGTTAGCACACCTTATAACATGCAAAGTAAATCTAAAGCATAATTTGTTGTCTTCAACAAACTTNGTTTTTGTTTTTGCTTTGAGGTTTACCTTTTCCACTTCAAAATGTCATCCTGCAAAACAAAGTTAGCACACCTTATAACATGCAAAGTAAATCTAAAGCATAATTTGTTGTCTTCAACAAACTTACAAAACGGAACTTGATTAGCATGAAATCATGTTTAAATTTGTCAATTTAATTGGTTGGATAAATTTTTAAATGACCCGGTTAAAATGTCTATGGCTCCGTCGTCCCGGGGCCGTAAAATATTCAAATCTACTTAGTCTGAAAGGTGTTTAAACCTGGACCAAAAAATTCTTATCAGCAACCACAAATCGCGTCGTCCAAGAAATTTTCGTAAATCTGAACAGAGATGTTCAAGTTGCGTTTGATGATTTTTGTTCATTTGGGTTCAATTTAATTTTAGTGTCTTATTCAAGAGTTGGAAAATTTTTGGTTATTTACGATTTATTAATCGATTGAATTTTGTCATTTTTGTCGTTTATTTTTATTTGGGATGACCCGATTAGGATCTCATGGTTCCGTTCTGCGGTTTGATTAGCCACAAATGGCTGAAAGATATTTTGTTAGCAACTATGAGTTACCTCCTCCAAAATATCTTCTCAATCCTAGTTGTATTTTTAAGTTCAAGTTTAAGTTTTAATGTCTTTTAAAGAGAATTTTATGTCATTTATGTTTATGTCGATGGGTTGATGAGTTGAATTTTTAGATCATTCATAATATCATTTATTTTATGTCTGATGTCGGTTAGACCTAAAGAAATTTTATTGAGATCTAGTAGATTAGATCTAAAATCTAAAACCTAGTGGATTCAATTTGGATAGAACTTACGTTATGAAAATGATTTAAGTCCAATTGAGATAGGACTTAAGGTATGAAGATGATTTAAGTTCAATGTATGTAGAACCTAAAATTTAAGATGATTTAAGTCCAATGTAGGTAGGACTTGAAGTTTAAGATGGTTTAAGACCANGGTAGAACCTAAAATTTAAGATGATTTAAGTTCAATGTAGGTAGAACCTAAAATTTAAGATGATTTAAGTCCAATGTAGGTAGGACTTGAAGTTTAAGATGGTTTAAGACCAATGTAGGTAGAACTTAAGATTCTTTAGGTTCAATGTAAGCAGAACCTAAGATATGAAATGCTTTAGGTTCAATGTAGGTAGAACCTAAGATTAAAAATGATTTAAGTCCAATATACGTAGAGCTTACACTTTAAGATAGTTTAAGTCTAATGTAGGTAGGACTTAAGGTTGATTTAAATTCAATGTAAGTAGGACCTAAAGTTGTTTTAGGTTCAATATGGATTGAACCTAAGGTTTGAAATAGATATAAGTCCAATGTAGGTAGGACTTAAGGTTGATCTAGATCCAATCTAAGTAGGACCTAAAGTTGGTTTAGGTTTAATATGGATTGAACCTAAGGTTTGAAATAGTTATAAGTTAAATGTAGGTAGGAATTAACGTTGATTTAGGCTCAATATGGATTAAACCTAAGGGTTTATGTTGATTGTTGACTTAGGTTCAAGTTAGGTTGAACCTATTGATTTAATTTAGGTTCAAGTTAGGTTGAACCTATGGGTTCAATTTGACTTAAGTTCAAGTTGGTTTGAAATTGTGGGTTTAAGTTGGTTTATGTTCAATTTGGGTCGAACCTAAGAGTTTAGGCTGACTTAAGTCTAATGTAGTTAAAACTTTAAGGATTTAATTAAATCTAATTTAGATTAGATCTAAATAGGTTTGAAGGGTAATTAAACCTAACATGGGTAAGGTTTAATTAGATTTAATTAGGTCCAATTAGGGCTAGACCTAATTGAAGTTTAAGGTTAATTAAACCTAATGTAATTAAGGTTTAACTAAATTAATTGGGTCTAAATTTGGGTTTAGGCTTGAGGTTAATTAAGCCTAATGTAAGTAAGACTTAATGTGTTTAATCAGGTCTAATTAGGGGGTTAGACCTAATTGAATTTTAGGTTAATTAAGCCTACTGTAAGTAAGACTTAATATGGTAAATTACGTTTAATTAAGGTTAGACCTAATTGGGTTTAGGTTAAGTTAAGCCTAATGTAAGTAAGACTCAATGTGTTTAATCAGGTCTAATCAGAGTTAGACCTAATTGGAGTTTAGGTTGAATTAAGCCTAATGTAAGTAAGACTTAATTGGTTGAATTAGGTATTAACTAGAGTTAGACCTAATTGGTGTTTATGTTGAATTAAGTCTAATGTGAGTAAGCTTAATGTGGTTAATTAGGTCTAATTAGGGTTTGACATAATTGGGGTTTAGATTGAATGAAGCCTTATATAAGTAATGCTTAATGTGGTTAATTAGGCAAAATTAGCGTAGTCCTAATTGAGGTTTAGGTTGAATTAAGCCTAATGTAAGGCTTAATGTGGTTAATTAAGTCTAATTAGGGTTAGACCTAATTGGGATTTATTGTGTTAAGCCTAATGGGCTTAAGGCTTAAAGAGGTTTAATTCGATTTAATTGTGGTTTAGACCTAATAAGGGTTTTATGTTAATTAAGCCTAATGTAGTTAAGGCTTAATATGGTTAATTAGGTCTAATTAGGGTTAGACCTAATTGAGATTTTAGGTTGAATTAAGCCTAATGTAGTTAAGGCTTAATGTGATTAATTAGGTCTAATAAGGGTTAGACCTAATTGGATTTTTAGGTTAATTAAGCCTAATGTAGTTAAGACTTAATGTGGTTAATTAGGTCTATTTAGGGTTAAACCTAATTGGGTTTTTAGGTTATTTAAGCATAATGTAGTTAAGACTTAATGTGGTTAATTAGGTCTATTTAGGGTTATACTTAATTGGAGTTTAGTGTGTTAAGCCTAATGTGATTAAGACTTAAAGAAGTTTAATTAGGTCTAAATGTGGTTTAAATATAATCAGGGTTTATTTGTCTTAAGCCTAATGCGGTTAAGGCTTAAAGAGATTTAATTAAGTCTAATTGTGGTTTAGACCTAGTTAGGATTTGTTTGTCTTAAGCCTAATGTGGTTAAGGCTTAAAAAAGTTTAATTAGTTCTAATTGTGGTTTAAACCTAATTAGGGTTTATTTTTTTTAAGCCTAATGTGGTTAAGACTTAAAGAGATTTAGTTAGGTCTAATTAGGGTTTAAACCTAATTAAGGTCTAATTATGTTAAGCTCAATGTAATTAAGGCTTAAAAAAATTAATTAGGTCTAATTGTGGTTTAGAACTAATTAAGTTTTATTATGTTAAACCTAATGTGATTAAGGCTTAACAGAGTTTAATTATGTCTAATTTTGGTTCAGACTTAATTAGTGTTTTGGTGAAGTGTGGGTTCACTAGATTAAACTTGAATGTCTGTCTGGTTTTAACTGGATTTATATTGTAACTTAAGTCTAAGTTCATTAGACCTAAATGTCATGTGAGTTTGATTTCAACATCTGGGATTTTAACTTTAGGAGATAACTAGACTCTATGCTGGTTAGGGTTTGGGTTCACCTTAGATCTAGATTGGGGTTAGACCTAAGAATTAGGATTTGTTCAATCCTATATGTCATTCAAGGCTAAGGTTTAAGCCTAATGGTTTAAAATAGAGATTTGAAATTTACAATTTTTACTCTAAATGGTGAAAACGTCATTTTAAATTTTCTAATGACTAAAGATTGTCTTCTTAGAGTTTAAAATTGTCTCTCTAAATATTTTAACTATTTTCAAATTTAATTTCCAATTTCTTAATTTTTTATAATTATTTTTGGGAATAATTACAAAATTTGACAGAAATTAAGAAATTGGACCCTAGGGAATTCTCCTAGTCTTGGAAAAATCAGGGAATGTTCCTAAGGTCTTAAAGGTTAATCCATGAAATTTTCAGATTTTTTGGATTTATAAGTAATTTTTAATTATTAAATTACGCCAGAGAGTAATTAATTAGTTAAAAATTAAATATGATTTATTTAATTTTGATTTCACTTCTATAATTTTCTCCTCATTTTTCTAAATCCAGGGGTATATTCTCATATTTCTGTAATTTTTCTATGTCAAAATATGAATTTTTAAAAGTTTTTTTTATTTTTTGTATTTAAATAAATAGAAAATTCTAAATTTCCTATTTATCTAGCGTGGCAGCTGACTCGATCATCGTACGTGTCAAAATAGATGTGGCAGCACGTGATTCGAAGCACTTTACATGCGGCATCACACGTGGCCCGCGATTTCATTTGTTTCATACAGACAAAACTGCAATCCGATTTGATCAAAGTCGTTGATTTCCTATACATGAAAATGGATGACATCGGTTCATCGTCCCAAAAGAAGGATAAACCGAGAGCCGTTCGTGATTAAGGCTTAAGATCTCGCTCGATTCTTGATAAAACTTTTTTGAAATTGTCCCTAAAGCTTCATCTGAAGAAAGCGAACATATTTATACGGTGATGTAAGGATTTTGAAACGATCCTCTTCACAATGTTTGAAAACCGAGGCGTATTGAGGGTTTAGCACCATACCTTGGCCTCAGAGGATGAAATTTTGATTGGAAATGTTCTAAAGCTTCACCTTGAGCTCTGGAAGCTTCCTCTTGACTCAATTTGAATTTAAATTGGCTCTGGGTATGAGCTTGATGAAATGAGGTCACAGTTTCACTAAGGAGTGGGTTAGAGCCTATGAGGAAGACCAATTTTGATTGGGAATAACTTCGTAGAGCTTAAGGAAGCTTTTAGAAGAGATAATTTGGAATTTTGAGTGGGTTTTTGTCAGACCCGAAAACTGCCCTAGAGTTGGGGAGTGAAATTAGGACATGTCAGTGTGTTTTATAAGCTCAATCCAGGGGGAATTAATTCCTAAGGGTTTGGAGAACAAACTTGCTGTTGAGAGCTTTTGGGATTGTAGATTGTCAGTGTGTCTTCTCCTCTTGGAAGCTCACGGGTTAGCCTATTTATAGGCTTGGGGAAGCCATGGCTGAGCTAGGGTTTACTTGGGGAAGAAGGTAACAACCTTATGATGGCTGTGGATAAGTTTTCTGGTTGAAGATTACTGATACACCTAAAATATATAGTATTTTTAGATACATTTTTATACCTATTTTTGAGATATTCTTCTTCAATGGAAGGTGTTTTTGTGTTTTTTTTGTAGAGACAGGCAAAAAGAGCGAAAAATTCTTAAAGGAGTGAAAAATGATCAAATTTGGAGTAAAAATATAAAAAATGTGCAAAAGAGTTTTGACGTCTAAGCTCCAGATCCGGCGCATAAGCGCCGGTTAAATAGAGAAGGCCGCACTTAAGCGCCAGAGGCCNCTTCTTCAATGGAAGGTGTTTTTGTGTTTTTTTTGTAGATACAGGCAAAAAGAGTGAAAAATTTTTAAAGGAGTGAAAAATGATCAAATTTGGAGTAAAAATATAAAAAATGTGCAAAAGAGTTTAGACGTCTAAGCTCCAGATCCGGCGCATAAGCGCCGGTTAAATAGAGAAGGCCGCACTTAAGCGCCAGAGGCCCCGCCCTTAAGCTCCAGTGACAGTTATTGGACGAGTAAATTCGGTTTCTGCGAATTTTGAAGAGGTTTTTGAGGCACTTATTGGCTTATTAGGTGGTTATAACCACCATGGACGAAAATTATCACGAAAGGTTGCATCTCTTGGGGAAATACATCGAATCTAGACATACTTTGAAGTAAAACCAAGACACTTTTTGGAAAATTATAAAAGAAAGAAGATTGAAACTTTGAAAGAGGTCCTGAAAGTATTGGAAAATGTTGAAAGTTCTCATTTGGGGAGTTAGGTCAGAGACATTTTAAGGCACCACTTTTACTTTTATTTTATTCTTTTTGTTATTTTATTTTGAGTGATTATAAAGAGAAGAGAATCAAATGAACTTCAAGAGTTTGGTGGAGGACTTAAGATAAATTTTTATTTTTCTGTTTTGAGATTACTTTTGGTTTTTATTAATGACCATTTGTTGGTTTGACAATGATTTCTTCTTTTAAACTAAATTATAATTTTGTTTTCTCTATGAATTATGAATAGTTTTCTTTATCTTTCTTCTTAAAATGATAAGTAATTAAGTTTTGGACGGAAGTTGTGGAAAGTATTGATNCATATTTTGAAGTAAAACCAAGACACCTTTTGGAAAATTATAAAAGAAAGAAGATTGAGACTTTGAAAGAGGTCCTGAAAGTATTGGAAAATGTTGAAAGTTCTCATTTGGGGAGTTAGGTCGGAGAGATTTTAAGGCACCACTTTTACTTTTATTTTATTCTTTTTGTTATTTTATTTTGAGTGATTATAAAGAGAAGAGAATCAAATGAACTTCAAGAGTTTGGTGGAGGACTTAAGATAAATTTTTATTTTTCTGTTTTGAGATTACTTTTGGTTTTTATTAATGACCATTTGTTGGTTTGACAATGATTTCTTCTTTTAAACTAAATTATAATTTTGTTTTCTCTATGAATTCTGAATAGTTTTCTTTATCTTTCTTCTTAAAATGATAAGTAATTAAGTTTTGGACGGAAGTTGTGGAAAGTATTGATATTCATTGATGGAAGAAGTTGTGATGATTTAAATCCATACACTTCATTTACTTCTTGATTTGACCATTCTAGATGTTAAAATGTATTGTGAGAACATGTAAGAACTGCGTTGGTATTGTCTCAGTCAACAATTGGAAAGAATCATATGAGGTTGTATGAATGAGAATGTAGTTCATATGATTGAGTGCAAATAAATAGAGAAATATTCATTGAAGGGTGTAGAGTTAGAGTACTTTAAAGTGACAAGTTAAAACCCCCAAATTGGTTTATT
>JXCR01041936.1:6785-17475 GCA_002079205.1 Phalaenopsis hybrid cultivar
CAATAACATTTAGGGACCGATGTGGTAAACATGAGACATCGGGCTGCCTCCAACAAGTGATGATTTTCCCGCTCGGCAACCCCATTTTGTTGGGGAGTATCAACACACGTGCTAAGGTGAAGGATGCCATGTTGAGGAAGAAAAGTTCCTAGGGAGGTGTTGAAAAAATCTCGTGCATTATCTGTTTTGAGAGCCTGAATTTTTGTGTCAAATTGAGTGAGTATCATTTAATAGAATGCACGGAATATTGGTCATATCTCGGATTTGTCACGCATAAGATAGATCCATGTCACCCTTGTGTGATCATCAATAAATGACACAAACCATCGGGCCCCTTGTGTGATCAGCAATCCGAACAATGAGGGTCGGATTACATGGCTGGTAATCCATTAATAAGGAGACATCCCCGGTCATATGATCGGAGGCACCTGAGTCAACAATTCAGGGTCGAGAAGAGGCTGAATCCAAAACGAAAGCAAATGGGGAAATACCTTGATAAGTAACAAGGCCGGTGGCACCCGATGCCACACTAGTAGGCTGGACTGGTGACAACTGACCGAGCATCTTCTGGAGGGCATGAATCTGTTCTTTGTTGAACGGGCTCGTTCCTGGAGAGGCTTCAGTGGTGCTAGTGGCAACTGCCCGATAATCCCGTTTGGGCTTCTCATTGGCGGGTTTGCCATGAATCCGCTAACACGTATCCCGAGTATGACCAGAACGGCGGCAGTGGTCACACCAAGAGCGGTCCTGGCGTTGGCGGTTGTCTGTGNCGGGCTCGTTCCTGGAGAGGCTTCAGTGGTGCTAGTGGCAACTGCCCGATACTCCCGTTTGGGTTTCCCATTGGCGGGTTTGCCATGAATCTGCCAACAAGTATCCCGAGTATGACCAGAACGGCGGCAGTGGTCACACCAAGAGCGGTCCTGGCGTTGGCGGTTGTCTGTGGATGGAATATGAGAAGCAAGTGCAGACCCGTCGAGGGCTGTAGTGGACAAGGAAGCATCTAATATGACCTTTTGGCAACTCTCTTCGCGGCGTATATCAGAGAAAGCTTCACGAATTGTTGGAAGAGGTTTCGAATTCAAAATCCGTGAGCGATTCTGGTCAAACTCAGATTTGAGGATGAGAAGAAATTTGATGGTGCGTTTTTGTTCTATGACCTGACGAAATATGACAGAGTCTCCGGGACACTTCCAAGGGTACACCTCGAATAGATCTAGTTGTTGTCAATACTGAGTAAGAATATTAAAGTATTGGGTGACGGAGAGATCACCTTGACGAAAGCCATGAAGAATGGTCTCAACATCAAATAGTTCGCTTGTATTGTCCGCACTAGAATAGGTATCACGGGCAACATTTAAGATATCCTTAGCCGTGTCATAGAGAAGAAAATTTTCGGCAATATCAAGTGTCATCGAGTTAACAAGTCAGACCATAACCATATTATTCTCGGATTTTTAAGTCTTGTATGAAGGATCTGTCGTCATCGGAGCTGGAGCATCACCAGTGAGGTAGTCATCTTTGCATTTGCTGCATACAAACATCATGACTGACTGCGATCATTGGAGGTAATTCTGGCCGATGAGTTTGTGGCTGGTGATGAGGACATAATTATTGTCTGAATTGCTGGGCAATGGAGACCCAGCCGCGGAGGGGTGGCTAGAAGTGACATCACTAGTGGAGGAGTTGCAGGCATGGTCGTACTTAGTCATTAAGCACGGCTGGAACTGGTTGTGCTCGATCGCAGAAGAAGAGTCGGCGCTAACGATCGGACGCGAGAGATCGCGGAAGAGCACGGACGATCGCGGGATCGCGGAAGAGCACAGACGATCGCGGGATTGCGGAAGAGCACAGACGATCGCCGAAGAGCACGGATGATCGCGGGAGAGGCACGGACGATCGGAAGATCGCGGGANAGACGCGAGAGATCGCGGAAGAGCACGGACGATCGCGGGATCACGGAAGAGCACAGACGATCGCGGGATTGCAGAAGAGCACAGACGATCGCCGAAGAGCACGGATGATCGCGGGAGAGGCACGGACGATCGGAAGATCGCGGGAGATCGAAAGAGCCGCGATCGGTTGATTGGACGAGGAGCGGCGCTCAGATGCAGATGATCGGGGCAGGCGCAAACTAGGGCAGCGCTCAGACAAGGGCGATCGCGGGAGAGAAGGGCTGTGATCGAGCTGAGCGGGAGAGGCTTCCCTTTGATGGCTCTGATACCATGTGAATTTTGAATAATCCTTTTACTCACTGAATACATAGATAATTCACCTAAAAATAGGCGAGTACAAGAGATAAAAGGAGGAAATAAATCTTCCTATAATTAAGTAATTCCTATAATTATGGAATAAACATAAATACCTATAATTAAGGAATTACACAAAATATAGCAAATACTAAATAGAATTAAAGTAAATTATAATGAGCGTAATTCCACAAAACGTGTGAATGTGTAAACTGAGNTAAATAGGCGAGTACAAGAGATAAAAGGAGGAAATAAATCTTTCTATAATTAAGTAATTCCTATAATTATGGAATAAACATAAATACTTATAATTAAGGAATTACACAAAATATAACAAATACTAAATAGAATTAAAGTAAATTATAATGAGCGTAATTCCACAAAACGTGTGAATGTGTAAACTGAGCCCCTTTTCTATTTAATGGTATGCCACCTGAAATTTTGTATTTTTAGACGATTACAATCAGTTGGACAACCTTACGTAGTTTTTATCTGAAGTTAGTTAATGTTGTCGAACAATCACACATTCACTGTTAGACTCTGGTTTTCTCTTTTTCCAGATAATGAACAATCTCATTAGTCGAATTACTTTTTGGCTGTCATGTATGTAGAACCTATTCCAAAAAAAAAATCAACATATTTGTTTTCTTGGCATTCTTTACTACAAAAATTTCAGTTCCTGTTTATTATGCTTTGAAATCGAATCATACTAACATTTTCAAGCTGTTTCATTTATTTTCTTATTGGGTTTGAGTTGAGGCTGAGCTTGAACCTTATTTTAAAATTTTGTTCAAGCCTATTTATTAGTTTTCTTATAGATTTTAAGTCGTAATCAAGCTTGAATTAAGCCTTATTAATAATATGTTTGATGTTAGTAATTAAAAATATATTTTTGTTACTAGACATAAATTCATTTATTAGCTTTACTTAAAATGAAATAATTCATTAAATATT
Organism: Phalaenopsis hybrid cultivar; assembly: GCA_002079205.1. Classification (NCBI taxonomy): domain Eukaryota; kingdom Viridiplantae; phylum Streptophyta; class Magnoliopsida; order Asparagales; family Orchidaceae; genus Phalaenopsis; species Phalaenopsis hybrid cultivar. The sequence goes on from JXCR01041936.1 coordinate 9,986, forward strand.
ATTTTTTGCTTGATGTAGTTTAAATATTTATAAAAAAATATTTTTGATCTATATGTTTAATTATTTGTTTCATATTGCCATCGTATTTGTACCTCAAATCATAAACGTAATTTTTGAAGTGTATAAGATTTCAAAAAGTTATGCAAGAAAATGGAATTGCCAAATAAGTAATCAAACCACCCACCCGGTGTATTAATTACTTAATTTATATTTTATATTTTATTGCTGCACCAAACATGCAATTTAATATTGTTATCTTTTGTTATATTCAATCAATGACCTTTTTGCTATCCATATTTGGATTGATACAACATAGTTGATAGAGCTATTAGCTTTATATATATATATATATATTAAAGGTGTAATATCCTCTAATCACGTAGAATTGCTGCATCACTTCTTGATTTTAACTATCCAACCTTAATTCTAGAAGTTATATCTTCATTTTTATCTTTGTTCAATTTCAATAAATTGATAACTTTCTCATTGATGTATCACTTTATTTGATAAAATGTTAATTAATAATTGTAATATATGTCCTAGAATTGGATGTGTGGAGGATTTTAGGAACTGTTGAAAACTTTTTGAGGACAAGAGTGATTTCGTGCAATCCTTTTTACATGATTATGAAAGTCAGCAATAAGAGTGTTTGTTGAATTTTTTTTCTACAGGAAGTTTATAATTTGAAATTTACCTTTAAATTATTAATTGTTATAGTAGTCACTGTGCTATAGTGTTCATGATTGCTATAATTTTTTCATTTGCCGGTAGTTGCTATATTAATTGTGTTATTGCTAGAGATGAAGTTTCTCTGGAGAGTTGAAATTAATTTCTATTATGCTTATTTATAGGAAAAATAGCATAAATTATAAATTAAATTGGATTTTAGTTTCTTCTTTGCTAGCTTTATTACATAAGAAACAACTTTATCCCAAGCTCCTTTATTTAAGAACAATCTTTTCATTCCTAAGCTAACTATATAAAAGAGGGAACATAAAATTAACCCAAAATATTGTCAACATTCAAAGTTCACGTTTGTCATTAAATCTTTATTAGACACTGGCTTTTGATTCATTATTGGTTATGGATTCATGATGAAATGTTATTCCTATTCAATGTTGTTATCCAAAAAATTCTTTTCAATATGACGGAGATCACAACTCTCTATTTTAGCTCATTTGCTCCGACTAATGANGATACCAAGTACAGTAATACCTCAACAAAAAGATATAGATAGACTTAATAAAAAATTTAAAACAAATTTAAAACATGCAGAAAACAAGTAGCTAGGGACAAGTTGGTTCAGTTCTGCATCTTCCTCTAGTTTTAGAAACGGAGCCAGATAATAAACTTTGAAGAGTTATGCCATTGCCATGAGTAACCAAAGTATCATCCATTAAGTTTCCAAGTTGGATGAGTATTAGTTTTTAATTGAATATAATGCTACAAAGATTTGTAATCAATTAAATTATTAATTTAAAATATAGAATAAATATATATTAGATTTTATTTAAATAAATATTTAATATAAACAATAAGATTTAAATATCGTCCCTACTTTTAACATCATACAAGTGTGTGATTAGGGCTATCAAAATGAATGGTTCACGAACAGCTTGTGTTCGTCTTGCTAGGAGAATGAGTCGAACGTGAACAAATTTTTTGAGCTCGATATATAAACTTGCTGAACACGTACAATTTTTTTTTTTTTTAATGAGCCAAACATGAGTCTAGGCTCGCTCAAGCTTGGCTCGTTTACACCTTTAATTGTTTCTAGGATTTGCTACAGTTCTTGGGTGGAGAGGAAGTGAAAAAATTTTATGGGGGAGTTAAAATATTTTTCTATTGGATGGAATACCGGGCTCCTTATAGGCAAAAATTATTAAGAATTAATTAAATGTCATTTATAGTTTTTATAAGTAATTCTATCAAATAAGGAATAATCACTAACATTACTATTCAGCAATACCCTTTACCTAAAATTTACCTTACCAAACTAGTTTCATTAAAAAAAAAAAGTTAAATTTAAACTAAAAGTACATTGCAAGTTCATATTATTAAAATTATTCTATTATAATGTCTTTTCATCTTTCAATTGTCCAAATTCTCACGTCCTCCTGATTTTAACATCCAACATTTGTTTGATAATTTTTTTTTGCATGCAAATTCCTAATAGTCTGACATTTCTATCTATTGTTATGATTTGAAAGTTTGTTTTAATAAAGGTCTTCTTGGATTATTTTTGTATTTATTTAAATACATATTATATAGTCAATTTTTGCGTTAGTAATCTGAACTTTTGTATCGTGTAAACCTTTTTTTATTGTTTTTAATTTTTTACATATTTAATGGATGCTCACTTATTAAAATCAAATCACTTGCAAAATGGTTCACAAAGCATCTTGATTGGAATGGTTGTTTATAGGCATCTCCCTTAAACCAAAAACAAAATTGAATTTAGTGTTAATATTGAATGTAAATTTATTGTATCACGAAATTATGTGTAATTTGATAACTTTTTCTAATGTTGGTTTGTGTTTCATCATACATATCCTTTTTTTTTAAAGCCCCAAAAGGCTAATATATTAACTAGAAAGAAATATACATATACAATGTGTTGGAGGGTGCAAGCATGACACCCTGCCCACATAATAATCACAAGTGGTTTCAAAACTAGAAAATACAGAAAAACACATTAGAGACTTGAAGAAAAAGCCTAAAAGTGCCGAAATACATAGTATCAGGTGATTAGAGAGCAACCCAATTTGGTCTTGCCTGTGTGTCTGGTTCNAATAAAAATTTTAAAGAAATTGTCGACTCTTTAATTTTTGTTGTGTTTTAAAATTTTTTGCCTATTATTCTGCTTTAACAGGAACTAGCATTTTGGAAAATAATGCATGTTGTGATTGGTATTGTTTCTAGGGCTGTCAAAACGGTCCATTGTTCATGAAAAGCAAATTATATATATATATATATATATATATTTGAAAAGCCCAAGGGCTGGTTTTATTGAAATAGAAATGATACATAAATGTTGTATGAGAGGGCCCAATAGAGGCTCCATACCTATATGATACCAAGTACAGTAATACCTCAACAAAAAGATATAGATAGACTTAATAAAAAATTTAAAACAAATTTAAAACATGCAGAAAACAAGTAGCTAGGGACAAGTTGGTTCAGTTCTGCATCTTCCTCTAGTTTTAGAAACGGAGCCAGATAATAAACTTTGAAGAGTTATGCCATTGCCATGAGTAACCAAAGTATCATCCATTAAGTTTCCAAGTTGGATGAGTATTAGTTTTTAATTGAATATAATGCTACAAAGATTTGTAATCAATTAAATTATTAATTTAAAATATAGAATAAATATATATTAGATTTTATTTAAATAAATATTTAATATAAACAATAAGATTTAAATATCGTCCCTACTTTTAACATCATACAAGTGTGTGATTAGGGCTATCAAAATGAATGGTTCACGAACAGCTTGTGTTCGTCTTGCTAGGAGAATGAGTCGAACGTGAACAAATTTTTTGAGCTCGATATATAAACTTGCTGAACACGTACAATTTTTTTTTTTTTTAATGAGCCAAACATGAGTCTAGGCTCGCTCAAGCTTGGCTCGTTTACACCTTTAATTGTTTCTAGGATTTGCTACAGTTCTTGGGTGGAGAGGAAGTGAAAAAATTTTATGGGGGAGTTAAAATATTTTTCTATTGGATGGAATACCGGGCTCCTTATAGGCAAAAATTATTAAGAATTAATTAAATGTCATTTATAGTTTTTATAAGTAATTCTATCAAATAAGGAATAATCACTAACATTACTATTCAGCAATACCCTTTACCTAAAATTTACCTTACCAAACTAGTTTCATTAAAAAAAAAAAGTTAAATTTAAACTAAAAGTACATTGCAAGTTCATATTATTAAAATTATTCTATTATAATGTCTTTTCATCTTTCAATTGTCCAAATTCTCACGTCCTCCTGATTTTAACATCCAACATTTGTTTGATAATTTTTTTTTGCATGCAAATTCCTAATAGTCTGACATTTATATCTATTGTTATGATTTGAAAGTTTGTTTTAATAAAGGTCTTCTTGGATCATTTTTGTATTTATTTAAAATACATATTATATAGTCAATTTTTGCGTTAGTAATCTGAACTTTTGTATCGTGTAAACCTTTTTTTATTGNCTATCTATTGTTATGATTTGAAAGTTTGTTTTAATAAAGGTCTTCTTGGATTATTTTTGTATTTATTTAAATACATATTATATAGTCAATTTTTGCGTTAGTAATCTGAACTTTTGTATCGTGTAAACCTTTTTTTATTGTTTTTAATTTTTTACATATTTAATGGATGCTCACTTATTAAAATCAAATCACTTGCAAAATGGTTCACAAAGCATCTTGATTTGAATGGTTGTTTATAGGCATCTCCCTTAAACCAAAAACAAAATTGAATTTAGTGTTAATATTGAATGTAAATTTATTGTATCACGAAATTATGTGTAATTTGATAACTTTTTCTAATGTTGGTTTGTGTTTCATCATACATATCCTTTTTTTTTAAAGCCCCAAAAGGCTAATATATTAACTAGAAAGAAATATACATATACAATGTGTTGGAGGGTGCAAGCATGACACCCTGCCCACATAATAATCACAAGTGGTTTCAAAACTAGAAAATACAGAAAAACACATTAGAGACTTGAAGAAAAAGCCTAAAAGTGCCGAAATACATAGTATCAGGTGATTAGAGAGCAACCCAATTTGGTCTTGCCTGTGTGTCTGGTTCTAGGGAAGGAGCAAGCTAAGATGATTGTCATTGCCAATAGTAACCAATGTATCATTCAATATGTTTCCGAGTTGGAGTTGGCTTCCATTCTTCTTCTTCCTTCTGGAATAGACCTGTCATTCCTCTTCCGAAAATTAGCTCACCTGATCTTGGTCTAAAGTGTGTTGGAGATGTGCATGTTGTTGAACATTAGAAGCAACTACATGTTGTATCAGCTGATCTATTATTGGATCAAAGGAGCACACTCGTGTGTCTTGGCATGTAAGTAAGCTTTATTTAATAACAGTGGGTTGTATAAGCACAACTGGATCTGTAGTTGTAGTATGTTGTTCTTCGTCAGGAACTATGGTGTTCGAAAGAGGATCAGGTTGCATCTTCTCAACAGGAATACTAAATGGCTGATCTTTAGCAATATCCGACCTTATAAGAGGATGCAAACAATAGCAAATAGTAGTGTTGTGGCCAAACATACTGCAATGAGAGCAATAGGGAGGGTGTGGTTCTATTTTAACATTTTGCCAATACCTGTTGTGAGTGGTTTCAATCCATATCTCATCCAAAACTGGTTGAGCAATATCCCTCTCAACTAACACACAAGCCACAAAGGGTCTGGTGACAACAAACGTAGGACTTTTAACCTTGAGAGGCTTCCGTAAGCAGTTGCTAAGGAATAGAGAATTTTTATGTTGAACAGATGTAATTTTAAACCCGGAAACTTTATCCAAAATGGAATGATAGGGGACTTCGCTTTTGAATCAAAACCAACAGTCCACTTCAGAATCTTCATATAACAGTTGTCGATCTTGATAACTTTCCGAGAAAAAATGCGAGTGTAATCTACATCGTGAGACAACTGAATCAGTATGTGCTGACCGTCAAGTAAACCAATATTCCAACTGCCTAACAGCTTCATAGCATCAAATTCTTTTCAAATGATCTCAAGTTTTGGGTGACCATAAAGAAATTTCCCACTAGAGCAAAACATCACGAAGATGCGAGAGTACTGGTTTCCACCTCTGTGAGAATAAGAGCCGGCTTCCCATTTTTCTTTCCCTGTTTTTTTATGAAGTTGTGATCACCACCACCTTCAAGAGCCTCGTGGAATGATTGTGGAACATTGTAAGATTTACCTATATGAAAATCTGTCTCTGAATCTGAAAGGGGAGCACGAGTAGGAATAGAGAGGCCGCTGGCGGCAACAACAGTGGCACGGGAATGGAGAGTTGATGCCATCTCCGCCGACAAGATACTTTGTCGTGCAGGAAACAGGGACGTCGAGGCAAAACCGCAGTTGTCGAACGCAGTTGCAACAGTGAGCCGTGGAACAACAACTCGATGGGAAAGCGCGAATGAGAGATCCGCGCAGCTTGACGACCTTCGTTGTCGATGGCACGGGAGTCGACTATTAAAGGAGGGATCCACAAACACAGAATTAGTAGTTGAGTACGAGAGTTTCGTCGTCGAGCACGAAGGTCAAGCCAAAGGTCAAGCCAAGGAATCGCCATCGGGCGAAATCCTAGAGGAGCAGCTCGCCACCGACGCCATCATAAAAGATATATATATTACATATCCTTAATAGTATAAGCATTCATTTGATAAAATATTCTATCTTACTGTGTACGAAGTCAATTCTTATGATACTCAATCATTTCCCTCTTCAAGATCAATAAAAAGTCACATGAAGATTACTCTTTTCTCTTTGTATTTCTTTATTAATTGTCTTAAAATAAAAACTCCTATCATATTATATTCTTCTAGAATGAAATTAAATTAATTTTTCCTAATTGATTTACTTTTTTCATTCTTTTGCTTTAACTCTATAACATTACTTCATTTATGACTTATAAGTTTGATTACTCGACCATTAGCACTAGCTTGGACATTGTGATGCAAGATGTTTTAGGATTGTTGTAAAAGAATAAGTGTATGCTCATTCCTTCAATGGGTATTTATGTACAAAACTACAAGTAAAAAAAAAAGAAGTAAATAATTACAAAAAAAACTTTAGCTATATGATGTTTGATTATTTAAAATCTTTGATTGATGTCAGGGGACAAAGGAGCAATCTGCCATCTAGTTTTTTCTTTTTTGTATTTGAATCCATGAGAGAGGTAATTCCCTATATGCAATGCATCAGTGACATCTAATCTTTCTTAACTATACTTTATTAAACCAACGACACTCTTAGAAGTATTGGATTTGCTGATGCAAACCTAGTATGGAATGCTTAAAAGCAGGTGTAAAAACAAAATTTATACTTCACTGTCATTTAAGGCGCTTTTGCTTGGACTTTTGAGACCACTTTTTAGGTTAAAATGAAATTTCATGTGATTGTTTGCTGCTTCAAAAGGAACGACACGGCAAACACAACACTCCTTTTCGTGAATCTATGGAAGCTGGAGACTCCCTGCGTTCCGCGGTTTGGAAAAGACCATCCCAAAAGGTAATATATAGATAAGATTCACATATATCCATATATTTAGGTGGACATAACAAGCATGCCACATAATTCTTCTTTTATTTATAGATATAAAATTTATAAAGCATACCACAAAATTCATAGATGTAAAATTTATAACGCGTAATATATGGATATAAAAATAAATTATTTGATCAAATTTATAAATTATTAGTTGGACATAGCACACATACCACAAAATTTATTATATTATTATTACACA
>JXCR01041950.1:0-10379 GCA_002079205.1 Phalaenopsis hybrid cultivar
TTTTTTTTGTCACTATGTGGTACTTTTTACCTTAGAGCATGTTGGAATTATTATCATGCATCTGTTTAGCATTGTTTTGAGCATTACTACTTTACACATCTGTTCTCGACTAGAGGCTTATTAGCTAAGAATTTATTTACATTTTACTTCTCTCAGTCATTACTTTATTCTTGTCATAGCAAACAATGCAAAATACATTGTGAGAAGACATTTGAAATCTGTTTCTGAAAAAAAATAAATCTGATGCACGTGTGATGATTTTATGCTCCTTATAAAATAGAATAAATATGCATACTTGAATGCTTGCAGGATGGTTATTTTAAATGAGAAATACGCCAATAATTCTTGTGTTCAGCAGCTTTGAAATTTAGATGGGAAAGTATCATATACCAGGTCAAAATGTGGTTCCATTATTTGTTGCTAGCGATAGCTTTCTGAGGCTTATAGTGACAGAAATGGTGCCTGCTTTTTTTTCCCGCAATAGCAAATAACTTGCAGTAATTTCCTGTGATGCTTTTAACATTGGGATTAGAGGAGTTCTGAACAAATAAGACATCCCTTGGTTTTACGCCATTGATGAACTAAAGCTGATAGGATTTTAGGCCTGGTGGGTGTTGTATCACATTGTTTCTGATGCAAGGGATCTAAACTTTATGATATTGTAGATTAACCCTTCTTTTAAGTCTAGATCAAGTACCTCAGATCTTTATGGAGAATATCTAATTGGACATGCACAAGTGTTAGACCTCTCTTTTGGGAAGGAGAAAGCGGGTTCTAGATTAAAGAGAAAAGGTAGGTTCTAGATCTTGTGTTTTGATTGCATTCTCCTTTATTTGATGAGGAGCGGAATGAAAGTGTTAGACTGGCGCGTACGACATCGTCCGCCTCGTTTTTCGTTCTCCATTGAGTCGATGCTGAGACCGCCAAATAATTTAAAGATTTTTGTTAGGCACAATACTAAAAGGGCAATTTACTCATTTGTTAGTTATTACTCTGGGGTATAACTATGGCTTAATATGTTTAGGGCTATATTATGTGAGTGGTGTTTTGAATCTTAGATTTAGGGTTTGGAAGATAATTACTTTTCTCAAATTGTATACTTATTTTTTATGTATTTGAAATTGTATCATTTTGATATGATACTGATGAAATAAAATCTATTGTTTATGTGGAAACTTGTATCGTTTCTATCAAATTAGTATCATAACAACGATCTAAATTGTTGAGGGATCCTCCCGGTCGCAACGATAGTTTTGTCTCCATTGTGTTGCGCTGCCTTCATGACCGAACCTTGCAATACAATATTTAAGCTAGCTGGGAAGCCAATGACGGCTTCGTGACATCACTTTCGTAATTGAACCTTGCGATAGAGTTTCAATTTGAGCAATTGAGAAGCCAACGACGAGATCGCAGTGTTGCCTTCGTGACAGTACCTCATGATATAGTCCGCGATTCGAGCTAGCTAGGAAGCCAATGATGGGATCACGTCGTGCAAGAGTTTTGCCTTTGTGATAAAAAATTGCCCTGAGAATAATGACGACCAAGAAGTAGATGCTTTGGAGGAGAAATTAGAGAAAAATGTTAGCCAAATCAGATTTGAAAATGAGGAATATTTTTTGTCCATTGAGGGGAGATTCACAACTCCTGAAGAAATGAAGAAAATCGTGAAGCTTCAGGCAAGCCTGCTACCTCATATTGCAGGATCGAGCAACGACGTATTGAGTGAGCTGCTTTAGGCGGCATCAGGGCAGCGTTATTGCTTTATGCGACATCATGGCAACATTATTGGTTTAGGTGAATTTGGAGTCGAAAGATTGAGCAAAGGAATTGGGAGCATGCTATATTTAGAAAGAATAACACGATATCAAACAACTTGAACGGGCAACAAGTGGCTAAACTAGACGACGTGCAATTCAAAGTTGGAGAAGATCGATTCGAAGGATTTTAGCCTGGAATAGGGAACCACAGTGGGTGGGATCTTTGTTAATAGTTGCATCCATGGCGCCAATTCCTTTTGTTGCGGCAACTTTCTGGGTGAAAGGCGATTCATAAGCTTGTCAGGATGGGCAAGCTAAGTGTAGGGTGAGCTAGACTTATGAAAGAAGAAAAATTAATATGGGCCGAGGAAGGTTTTTACATCTCTTTTTGTTTTAGTTGAACGACCTTCTTAACTTCTGTCCTTTTTCAGATTCCTTTTCCTAGTTCACCCTCATTTAGAAAAGCAAATGAAGAAATGAAAGACTGAAAGTTGATAAAAATTAAGAAGAAACAAAAAGAATAACTATGAAAATATTTATCTAGTAAAAAGTCTCTGAACAAAAACAAGAGAAAAGTGGTTCAAAGTGAATGAAGCCATAATCAGCCCGAATAAACATACGAGAAAGATCTTATGAAAAAACATTCATAAACAAACAAGTAGACAATCTTTTTTTTAGACATTTTTTTTTGGGTTAAAAGAGACTTCCTACAACGACGTATTCTCTTGGGCAATTTTAACTTGGGGGATACCTAGAAAAACTCACGATAAAATATGTTGTGTTTGCAATATGTGCTTTGAAGTGTAAGCAACCAACAAGATTTTTTGCAGTATGTGTAGGGGAAGCCTCTAATTGTAATGACAAATCTAGGCCACCTTGTAGAGTGTGAATCAACATAACCTTACATGAATACTGTAAGTGTAGGTTTGTAGCATGTATGCATTTTGTTAATAATAATATCACTATCATGAATACATTGAGTAACAATCATAGATGAGTTATATGGTGTAGTGATTGTTTGATGTGATCGTAATAGAGACACCGATGCACTAAATTCAAATTAATTTGATATGAATAAATGTGATGCCTCAGAGACTGAACAATATTCTTGCTTGTTGTTTTAAAATTAATATTATACCTGTCATTATGTTAGAAGCTTCACGAGCCTCTTGAGGAGTCATAACAAATGTTCAAGGTGGAATCGTCTCTATGGATTGCTCTTGAGCCTAAGATCTCTGAGGCTAGTACTTCACTATTGATGGATATTGATATGTTGGTGGCGACAACTGATGTAATTGTTATTGCAATCCAGGAGGACGCTGCTAATACGATTGAGGTACTATCACTTGTTGTGGCTGCTACTAGGTTAAGAGTAGTGTTAAAATGCTTGTCCTTTGCCATTTTGCTTCTGATGTTAACCTTTATTTGATTTATGTCACTCATTCTTATGTCGCTTATTTTTCTGGTTTATTGTGGATTGAGTTTGGGTCTTGAGAGGGCAATTTATTTTTTTGTGATTGGTGCTATAGCAGCTGAAACACTTGCCAATGGTTAGGTTGCAAGGTCCAGGGTGTCTCTTTCTGTAGAGGGGGCAATTAGACTTAGTTTTTGGCTCATCTCTTTGGTGGTTTTTCTTTTGCAGTCCTACTTGCACCCAAACATGTGTATTTTTTTGTTTTGTGACAACCTTTTCTTCACAAGCATTAAGTTCTTACTTTGCATGTATTACTTGGTCCACAGACTCTATGTAGGTAATACATTGCACAACAGACAAGTTCTTCCAAATATTCTCTTGTAAGTCAAAAGGAAAATGGTAAATACTCTGATCCTCGTGTTGGCCAATTGAAGGGTATAAATTCCAAAGTTAAGCTTGCTCGTGCTAGAGCACTAATGGGTTGGGTGACCTTCTGCGAAGTTTATTCAACTGAGCAAAATCGTGAGATCATTTAGCCAAAACGTGCGAGATCTTGATGGGTGAGAGTGCGGGCTATTACAAATGATATTAGAATATTACACTAGTCTGAAGATGAGAAATACGTGCATGTAGAAGAAAGTGCTACACCATGAGAATCACCTCTTGAACCCAAGATGGGACAAAGTGCTACATGGTAGAAGCCACCTCTTGAATTTGTAGGGTCCCACTTTAGAATCCTATCTACTTGGTGGATGATTTTAGGTTTAGAATACTGATGAGGATGTCAGTTACTTAAGCGTTTAGAGCACTGTCAAAGACGTCTGTTTCTTAAGTGGGGGAGATTGTGAGATCTCTCAATAAAAATGAAGCCGAACTTTTAAACATCGAGGTGCTTTTTGGTGTAAGAATGAAATTTTGACAGAAACTATGAAGTTAAGCAGGCTCGTATGGGAGCACTCATGGGATGGGTGACCTCTTGGGAAGCTATACCATTGGGACAAAACTGTGATGCTTTTAGGCCAAAGCGGATAGTATTTTGACGGGTGAGAGATCGGGCTGTTATACCATATAAGCCAGAGCCTTTTACCTAGCGTTAGATTTGAAGTTGCAAAATAACCAAGGAAAATTTACATACATGCCACACAATTCTTATGCTTTTACATATCTAAGGCCTATAGTTTCATTTTTACATTTATAACACATTGGTATCAAAAAACTATGCATGGAAATGTGTATTTCACTTTTTAAAAGTTAGGGATAGTGGTAATTTTGATGTGATATCAAAGACTTGAGTGTTATGTATGGGAGTTACACAATTTGTATTCATTTACATATCTAAGGCCTATAGTTTAATATTCACATTTATAACACCTTGTTATTAAAAAATTATGCATGAAAATATGTTTTTTCACTTTGAAAAAGGAAAATTTACATACATACCACACAATTCTTATGCATTTACATATCTAAGGCTTATTGTTTGATATTTACATTTATAAGACCTTGGTTTTAAAAAACTATGCATGAAAATGTGTATTTCATTTTTAAAATGTTAGGGATAGTGTTATTTTTGATGTGATATCAAATATTTGAGTGTTATGTATGTAAATATGAAATTTTAGGTTTTAGATATTTGAATGTATAAGAACTGTGTTGTTAGTATGTAAATGTCCCTATGACTAAATGAGAAACGTGATGTTGCAGACATCCAAGTTTACTCATCTTTTTGCGACTTGATGTCGGTTGGCTTTGACTTTGATTTTAGGTTGAAAAGAAATAGCTGAACCATTTCAACATCAGCTTCTTTTTTTATTTTTTTTAATTTTTAAATCAAACAAGCTCCAGAAGAATTGAAAACCATAATTAAGTTAAAGGAGGTCTCCCTTTTTTTTCCCCTTATATCCCTGATTTTTTTATCTTCTCTTGTTCTGTTCTGTTTCTTGCCTTTGGATGTAATTCTGTTATGTCCATGAAGTTTTGTGCACTATTCCTTATTAAGACGATAATTATTTTAAACAGCTATTGTTTCTCAAGTAATATTCTTCTTCTCTAATATATGCTTTAAACTTTTTCTAATTGACTGCATTCTGATTTGTTTCAGATACAAGCTGGTTGTATCATCGTGGGAGCCTAAGAAAGTTTCATCACCTACCATCACAAATATTCAGGTCCAAGTTTACGTTCTTTGAGCATTAAAAATAGCATTTTTTAATGTTAAACTTAGAGTTATTTTCTTAGTAATAGTGATAAATTACAAGTGAAATTTCCTCGCTGATTTGAGATTTTCAGTCACTTAAAATGGATGAATCATGGTTATGTAGTTGTTGAAAGTGATATTTGGTGCTGTTTCCCTGATAATTAATAGAAATATTTACATACATACCTCTCTGTTCCTATGTATTTACATATCTAACACCTAAACTTCAATTTTTACATACATGTCACCTTACCTATGAAAAGGTGTATTCCACTTTTTAAAAGTTAAAATGGTGGTATTTTTGATGTGATATGAAAGATTTGGGTGGTGTAAATGTAAAAAGCAAAGTTAACGTGTTAGATATGTTAATACATAGGAATTGGGTCGTATGTTCCCAAATTAAATTGTTCAATTTTTCTTTAGGTTCCTTTTGCTCGGCAATGCTGCCTAGAGAAGCTGCCAAGCTTCCTTTGTTCTTGGCTTTGTCGTTGCGTAGTATCCTTGAAGGTCCCTTATTTCATATAACAAGGATGAAAAGATGCCTGCCACTGCATTACCATATCGATACCATGCATGACATGGAAACTTGAGATCTCACACTGGGCATGGACTATCATGTCAATCAAACCGCTAGGGGCCATTTGGGGTTACTTTTGTTTTTTATTTTCTTCTTTTTTATTTTTATTTTGTTTTATTAATTTGAGCAAAGCATATTTAACATATTTGATTATGGTATGATTGTTTTTAAAGACACTCAAAATACCCAAAAGTTGTTTTGAGTATTTTTAAATACATGCTAATTTGTTTTTAGAAGCAAAATATAAAAATATATAAAAAAACACACTAAAGAAATATGTTTTTAAGAATAGAAGGAAAAAAAAAATCCAAGCATGCTTTTCATTTATCATGCGAGTTTTTGAAATCTGCTTGTTATGCAGGTAACCCATCAATGGCATTTTCTTGAGCTCTAAATCTATACAATGAATGTGAAAGTGAAATCGGCTTAGTTTACAAAAATCTTTTTAAATTCTTGTTCTAGATAGATGTACTGCCCTTGAAAATATACTGAGAAGGAAGAGCTTGAAAGTTGTTGTTCACTATTTGGATTTTTTGTTTTTTAAATATAGATGAGATTCGACCCTATGACAATGGCACCATCTGTAAAAAAAAATTTAGGGAAGTTTACATACCCAGCACACAATTCTTATTTATTTACATATCCCACACCTAACTTTCAATTACATACCTAGCATTTTGGTGCTTTGAACCTAAGCATGGAAAGGTGTATTTCACTTTTAAAAAGTGTTTGTAGTGTTATTTTTTATGTGATAATAAAGATTTGAGTGCTATGTGTGTGAATATGAAAGTTTAGGTGTGAGATATGTAAATAAAATAGAATTGTGTGCTCTGGTTGTAAATGCCCCAAGTTTTTATCAAAGAATTGGATTTCACGGTGCATATGAGACATTTGATGACCACAATGCTTGATATGAACTCCCACTTCAGTGACTTTACAATCTTTTTTTATAATTTTTGTAAATAAGGTTCGGTGGGTCTATAAAACTTGGTTCTTAGTACAACAATAAATATCTGTTGTTGCTATTTTTTTGAGGAGTTCTAATCCTTTGGACATGTAAGCGAAATTAGCTTAGTTCATTAAAATCCTGCTAAGTTCCTTTTTTCAGGAACTTTAATTCCGGAGAAAGTCCAACAGACTTACTGTCCTGAAAAATATAATAAAAATGAAGAGCTCAAAGATGCCTGTTTTTCATTTAGAGTTGGATTTCACTGTTCAATGAACAATGTGGAGCACGTGTGCTTGATGTAAACTCCCCTATAAAATTCTTTTATAGTTCTTGTAAATATTTGCATTTGACAGCATGTCTGTAAGGCCTAGTATTTGATACATTGGTAAAGGTTTTTTATTGTTACTTTTTTGGGCATTTACCTGCACAGAAGACAAGTTATATCTATTTACATATCCCACACCTAAACTTTCATTTTTACACACATCTAATCTTTAATGTCACATAAAAAATAGCACTATTACCTCTTTTTAAAACTAAAATACACCTTTTCATGCCTAGTTTTAAAGAACCAAAGTGCTATGTATGTAAATATGAAACTTTAGGTGTGAAATATGTAAATACATAAGAATTGTGTGCTACATATGTAAGGTTCCCTTGCTTTTTCTTGAGGATTGCCATATCTTTATGCTTTTCTCATCATTATATGTTAGGTAATATAGTTCATGAGTATAGCCAGTTTTACCCTGCACTGATGCATTGATCTTGACAAGTCATCCATAGCTTTAGCTAGGGGTATAATTGAGCCAAGCCGACTCGGTCTCGACTCGATACGTGGCTCGTGAGCTGAGCTCAATGAACTAACAAGACAAGCTCAAGCCAGCCATGACTCAACCCATCTGCTCATGAGCCGGCTTGTCTAAAAAAATATTAATGTTAAATATACTCAGAATATATTAAAATTTAAGACTTTAAAGTCAATGGTGACTTGAGCCCTACTTGACTTGTTTACACCCCTAGCTTTAGTAATTTTAGGATTAGGAAATGTACATTCGGGAATTCTGTTGCAGTTTTTCCTTAACTGAGTTTTATTTTGATATTTTCGTTGCAGGGATGGTTGCCTGGGCTAAAAGAGGATGATTCTGCCAATCAATTACCTACAATTGCTATAATTGCATCCTATGATACTTTTGGTTCAGCCCCGGTAAGTTCATCTTAATCATTTTTTAATCATTTTTGGTTGAAACTTAAAGTTGTGCTGCTGTTTTATATGTTAAGGCAGGCACTCTCAGTTGGGAGTGACAGCAATGGGAGTGGAGTTGTGGCACTTTTGGAAATCGCACGTCTTTTTTCACGTCTTTATTCCAATCCAAAGACGAGAGGGAGATATAATTTACTTTTTGGCCTGACTTCTGGTGGACCTTATAATTACAATGGTACTCTTAAGGTCAACCTCCTGCTTCTTTAAATGTTAACGATATTTACTAGGAGCATTTACGTACATACCACTGAATTTCTATGTATTAACATATCTAAAACCTAAGCTTTACTTTGTACATTGACACTACTAAAATATTTCATATCATATCCAACAAAACCACCATTTTAACTTTTAAGAAGTAAAATACTCCTCTTTATGCATCGGCAATATGCCATTTACCTAAAACTTATAATTTAGTTGTTAGCTATGCAAATACATAGGAATTTAGTGTTATGCATGTATATCTTCCTACATGCTATGCCTTCATGATAAATTTTTAGCATTTTTACTAGTGCTATGAACTCTATTCTTTCAGTGGCTAAGAAGTTTTGATCAGCGTGTAAGAGAGAGCATTGACTATGCCATTTGTTTGAATAGCATCGGCTCTTGGGACAATGAGTTGTGGGTTCATGTATCAAAGCCACCAGGAAATGCCTATATAAAACAAGTGTTTGATGTAATTCAAGAACAGAATTCATTTTTTTTTAAATTTACTGAGTAATTCTGTTTTAATAAGAATTATCTTTCTTCTTTCTGTTGAACGTTGAATGGCAGGGTCTTTCAGAAGTTGCTCAAGATATGGGAGTCAAAATTGGCATAAAACATAAAAAAATTAATATCTCAAATCCTCGTGTGAGTAATTTCTTAAATTTTTACCCTCAGCATTTCCTTACTGTCATTTTTTTGGTGGCTGAAGTTTAAATTGCTTATGAGTACTTCAATATTTTTTAATTCACTTTTTATTTAATTGTGTCCCTAAGCTTGCTCTATCCTAATGGTATCGATTTGGGTGATTTATTCTGATTCATATGCCTTTTTGCTTTATTTCATAACTAGTTCACGGTTGTCTGTCTATTCCATGAGAACAACCAAAAACAAGAAAATTGGTGAAGCCTAAAACTAAAATGTGTTATATTAAAAAAATAATTGCTTGGAATATGCGCGCGCGCGCACACACACATATATATGATACCGGCAAAAAACCCAAACCACTGCGCAAGACACCATTGTATTAATGACTTAAACACGGTTACAATGATGACTGAAAAGAAAGAAAGACAATGCGTAAGTCAAAATATATAAAAAAAAAACATCATAGATAAAGGCTCAACAAACGAAAGCACAACAAGCTCGGCGAGGAGGGAGTATGGAGTGGTGTTTGGCGCTGAGAAAGGGCTGGGGGAGGTTTGCGGCCTGCTGGGAGGGAGGTGGCAGATGGCAGGATGGTAGGGAAGCTGCCGGTGTGGTGCTGTAAGGAAAGCAATGGGGCTGCAACCTGCAGGACAGCGGACTGGATGAGCAGTAAGGGATGCGATAGCCTGCAGAGAGGCTGCAGGAACGACCGGCGGAGGTCTGGATTAACAACAGGGGCTGATGCTTCAGGAAAGTGGGCTGGATGGGCAGCTGGGTCTGCAACAATCTGCAGGGATGCTGCTGGAATGAACTGGAGAATCTGAGAGGGCAGCAGAGCAGGTTGGGCGGCTGTTTGGATGGTAGAGAGGTGGACGGAGGTGCTAGAGGGTGGCTGGAATGTTGGTGGACTGCGGGACAGCGAGCAGTAACAAGAACAGTGAATATAAACACTACCTCGAACGGGTTACAGCCGGAGCTCCTTCCTCGTCATTGGATTCAGCCCTTAGAAGTGAAAATAGTCAGATAAAACTGAAATAAGGATTTCAAAATCAAGTCCCTTACCCTAGACACAAGAACTATTATTATAAAAGACTTTACTCAATTTTAGGAAAGATTAAAATAGAAAATGAATAATATCATATTTCAGAATTTAGGCAAGACTTTTAAATAGGGAAGAAAATAAAATCATATTTCATATTTTAGGAAATGATTTAAATTTAGAAAGTGTTTAGGAAGAAAAGGTGATGGGGAGAAAAAAGAAAGGTGAGAAAAGAAAAGGAGGACAAAAAGGAAAGAGCGAAGAAAACCCCTATGTTAATATATATATATATATATATATATATATATATATATATATATATATATATATATA
>JXCR01041959.1:4336-18259 GCA_002079205.1 Phalaenopsis hybrid cultivar
CCAAGTAATCCTATAAGGACTCTTCTTGAATTCTTTTATAATGATCTTACCTACTAAATGCTAGAGGTTAAGATCAATATGTGAAACTTCAAGTTGAGTAAAAAGAAGAGTTTTGAATTTCTAATGGTGGGGTACCTCTTCTAATTTTCTAAGACTAGTCAATAGGAAAGTCCTATGGCTAGACCTAGGCTTACTAAAGAAGTTTTCTAGACCTCAACCAAAAGTGAGGTCAACAAAATTGTGAAGCTATAAGGATCTTTAAGTATTTGAGGAAGCTTTTTCTGAAGTATAGCACTACACTCCTCACTTAGTGCAATTGTCTCGTAATCCCCAAATTTTATTTTCTTATTTAATATCTCTTTAATAAACTTTGCATAACTTGGTATCTGTTCCAAAGCTTCAGCAAAAGGAATATTTACCGTTAACCTCTTAAGTACATCCATGAACTTTGAAAATTGTTTACCCAACCCATGGTGTCTAAGTCTTTGAGGAAATGGAGGTGGTGTTCTTTCAAAATTGATTTTAGTTGGAGATATTAGTTTTTTCACACCCTTAGAAACATGTTCTTTAGGTCTTCTAGTTTCTTTTGTTTCTCTTACAATTTCTTTCTCTTTTCTAACGACATCCTCTATCTCTCTTCCACTTCTTAATTGGTCAACTTCTACCTGTTCATTATTATTCTCTTTAGGGTTGATCTCAGTGTTGCTACGAGTATTTCTTGGGGAATATTGCTAAGTGAATTAGCAATTTTTCCCAATTGATTCTCTATGTTTCTAATCGCAACATTTTGACTTTGCAACTGGTTTTCCATTTTCAATACCACAGTTTCTATAGAAATCTTCTCATCCTTAAATTGTCGATCATTGTTAGAGTCCAGTGAATATGAAGGTCTATAATTTGTGTCCATTATTTATTCCAACTTACATTAGGATTTGCTTGATTATTTTCCCATTGTTGGTTTCTACCCCAAGTAGTGTGATTCTAGTTAAAATTAGGATGATTTTTCCAACCTGGGTTGTAAAAGTTAGAATACGTGTTTTTTATGGTATTTAAAGTCTCATATGATAAGTTAGAATCAATCATATGCCCTAATAAACTTTCCTCACTTATTGGAGTAAGTTGAGGCTGGTTCATTCCAAATTGGTCCAACTTCCTTGATATTGCAACAACCTGAGATGCAAGAATTGCAATTGCATATGTATCATGAACACTGGTTACATTTTTATGATTTAACATTGTAGAGGGCCATTGAAATTCATTTGTAGCGATTTATTTAATTAACTCATATGATTTATTAAATAGTTTTGACATTAATGATCCACCAGTGGCTGTGTCAATTGTAAACCTAAGGGATTCTACTAACCCATTGTAAAAAGTTTGAATGATTAACCAATCGAGCAGAGCATGGTGTGGACACTTTCTTGGGAGTTTCTTAAATCTTTCCAAAGCTTCGTATATTGTTTCCCCTTTATACTGAAAAAATTTTCTAATTTTAGTAGTCCTTGAAGGTGAAAAATACTTCCCTAGAAATTTCTGAGTTAACTCTAATTTTTAGTAGAGTCAGGTGCTAAAGAGTATAACCACATTTTAGCCTTATCCCTTAGTGAGAAAGGAAAAAGCCTTTGTCTAAAAGCATCGCCTGACATGCCATTATAATGAAATGTAGCATAAATTTTTATAAAACTGGATGAGTGTAAATAAGGATCCTCCGAAGAAGTTCCCCGAAACAGGTTGTTCTGTGCCAGTTGGATAATATCTAGATTTATTTCAGATGAGTCAAATTCTACGACAGCGGTTTGTATTCATGAGTGAATTTCATCTGTCATAGGATTTATATAATTCCTCAAAAATTTATGATGATTTTCCAAGTTATTATTTTGAATGTTTTCCATTTTCATTTCTAGTTCTTCAAGTCCTTTCTATTTTTTGATTTTTTTTCTTTTTTCTAACTCGAGATCATAAGGCACAAGTCTTGTGGTTCCTTTATTTTGCATACAAAACAAAACAAATAATAAATTAACAATTAAAAAAACAAAAGATATATTCAACACAACAAAACATATTCAAAAACACATTATTTTTGACACAAATAGTTTTTTTCACAACACTTTTTCATACAAAATAAACTTTACAGACAAATATAGTTTTTATGAAACTACAGTTTTTCAAGTCTAAACCTACTTACTTCAACTAAAATTCTCCTAAAGTTCTTACAGAAGCTTCCCCGATAACGGCGCCAAAAATTTGATGTGCCTCTAGCGTGTGTTATTTTTGTGCGTGTTTTATGTCAATTCAATTCCCCTGAGATGGTGACAAAAACTTGACCCGACCCGTAGTTACACAATAATTTATCTTTCAAAAGATGGCAAAAAACTTAACCCAATTTATATTTAGCGGTTAAACATGTCAAATGACGTTTCTAGAAGTTTTAAACATTGTTTAGTAGGTTTAAAAGTTGGATCATGGTCTGAGAACATTTCTAGAGGTTTTAGGCTTGATCTAGAGCTGAGGGGAAGTCTCACAACACTTTAATTTAACCCTAAATTTTAAGTGAAGAGTGAGAGTTCTTAGAATAATGTCATCTTAGGAGAGTGATTTTAAGAAGGAGGAAGCTATGAAGAAGAAATTCACTACTCAGAGTGCGCAAGAGTTTTACAATGATTTCTGATTTCCTAGTTGTTAATATTGAAGGAATAGCAGAGAAAATCACTACAATTGAGGCAGACATGGCTTCAATTGAAGTGAAGTGATGGAATTTAACTCACATTTGGAGCATATAGGATGGCAACTTAAGATGCAATTTAGCCATACCAAATTTGTGGAAGAAGCGAACAAGGCTATGTATTTGAAAAACAAATGGATTGAAAAAGACTCAACCAGAGTTCTTCACCACCATCCATTCTATCAAATTTACATTTCAAATGTCAAAGGAGAAACTAATGATAGGATAAGCTTTGTTCCACCAGAAGGAGAGTGCAATTAAGTTCTTTGTTTTATGTTTGTGTGTTTATTGTTTGTTTGTTAATATTAAGTTTGTTTAGTATGTTTTTAATGTTATGAATGTCTAGTGTTTGTGTTAGGAACTATCTCATCCAAGACTCTTTTAGATTGAGAAATTATGTATTAAAAATGTTTGAAATTGCTTGAGAATTAATATAAGTGGTTGTTGTGTGAAATTTCATGTTATTTTGTGTTGAATCAAATTAGTTAAGATTGGTGAATCTTGAGGTAGAAGAGAGTTGAAAAGGAATAAAATTGATATCAAAGATTTATAAGACCATTTTGAAGTGATTACTTAGACTAGAAGTGCATGTTACTTAAAACCCAAAATGTCAAAATTTGTAAATTGGCATCTACACGCCAAGGCCCCGCACTTAAGCACAAGCTAACCTGAGAGATTGGCACCTAAGCACTGAACCATTTGTGCTTAAGTGCCGGTTCACGTAAACTGGTTCACGAATGGTTTAAGGTAATTTTTTAGGCCAAAAAACTCCATTTTTTCCCCAACTTTATATCCTACCTTTCAGTTTTTGTGATTTGGAGAGCTAGGGCATCATCTTAAGTTAATCTTAAGTGAAGATTTCTTAGTTGTTTCAAGCAAAATTTGTTAAATTTGATTTTCTTAAGGTAAGTAGTTCATTTATATGTAAAAATTTTTTATTTTCACCATGTATTTTAAGCACATTATAGATTTGACCAACAATCACTATTCATGGTGAAATTTTGAGAAAAATCTATAGAAAATACATAGAAATGGTAGTTTAAGTTAATAGGAGTTGAGTTTAATGATTTAGAGTTGAATTTGAGATTTATTGTGAATTTTATATGATTTTTAGAAATGGCCCCAAGGATGAAGAGGAGGAAAGGAAGAGCTCATTTTGATTCAAACAAGTTTGTTAGTTCAAGAGCTCTGGATCGATATAGTGATGCACTGTAGTCAAGAAAATTGATCCCTGAGCGATGTTTCAAGAGTCCAGGTGGAACATTAGAGGATGTGATTCTTCACCGACAATGAAAGCATTTTTGTTGTTTTTCTGTTGTGGCTGTTATCTATGTTTTTCAGGAGTTCTATTCAAATCTCCCCAAGGCTGAAGAAGATGGAGTCATGGTTATAGGGAAACAAGTACCTTTTCTCGCTGGAGGTAATGGATCAGTTATATTGGTTACCTCCTAGCACATTATGTTTTTATTCAAATTGTAGTCCAAACGATGAGAAGTTCGACAAGATTATTTCATCATTGACTGGTGAAGGGGATTTTGGAAGATTACTAATGTAAGAAGAGTGAAATTCCCCATTTTAAAGTTGGATGCCACAATAAAGGTATGATACTACTTTTTTTATGCTTGTCTGCTGCCAACAAACTACCTCAGTGAAGTGACCTGAGATAGAGCAACCTTAAACTATTGCATTTAGCAGTTCAAGCCCATCAATATTGTAGCTCTGATTTATGATGTTATCACCAGTTCTACCATCGTTGTTACTAGTGTAGGTTTGGGATTCACATCCTTGATCTTTTCATTATGTGAGCAAACATATGTTAGGTTTGACAGCTGAGAGGAGATACTACAGCCACTCAAGCCCATTACTAGTGTCAATGTGAAATATTATTCTCATGATTTGATCTTTGGTTGGAGAAGAGGATTTTCTAGTAGTTTAGGTGCCTCTACATCTCGAGCTTCTACTTCACGTGCTTCGACCTCACAAGGTCAGACTTCTGGATTTGATTCACAGACACAATCATTGCTGAGGATATTGGACAACATCAATTATACTACTAATAAGGTATTAAATTTAGAAAGATTTTGTAGATCATATAGATGGATATATGAAGAGACACAATGATTATGAGCAAAAATACTACTCATATATGGAAAACCTCATGAGAGGTGACCAGAGTGTTATTTTCCCTCAATATCCAAAATATCCATCATATGAGCATGCACCTGTTTGACATAGTGACGATAGTGATGCTGATGAGGATGAGGATTGCTAGACTAAGTTATATAGTTTAATTTTATTTATCATTGTTATGAACCTTTTGTTGTTCAATTATAATGTACTGTTGTTTTATTTTGAGTTGTATTTGTTGAGACAGTTAGTTTTATCTGGTTAGACACTGCTGTGATGTATTTTTATTTTAATTTTGTGTAGTTATTTTATGTTTGTGGTAGTAATTGTGTTATTTGTGTTGTTTAGTTTATTTAGTTAGTCTGTGATGAACTTAATTCTGAATCATATGAAGGTTTAGAATATTACTAACTATCACTTAAAAACTTCATGTTTAAAATTTTCAATTTACTACCAGATATTTTATTTATGATGCAGTTGTGGGTTAGTGTGTTTATTTTTATATTATCATCCACGACATAGAAGTCTAATGAATCTCTATATTTTAAGTAGATTAAAATTTTTTAATTTAATTTTTACTCTTATTTTTAATTTTTTGTACTGGTATATTTAGGATGCAAAAATTCCTGTAAGCATGTCATTTTTAGTTATCATTTCTATCTATATATATATGACGCTAAAATGTTTTATCTAATTAAAAATTTAATTTTGGGGGGGATGAAAATTTTTCTAAAACCTTAAGTTTCTTTATACTTAAATGTAATACAACTAAATTAGATTTTGATTTGCAAAAAATGATTATGTATATGAAGTTATATTACGGAAGTAAAATTTTGAATATATAAATGAGTAAGAGAATTTAGTTAAAACATACAGTAATGAAGAAAAATTTAAAGTTAACCATTTTTAGTGTTGAAATGATAAATATTATGTAACTATCTTTATTAGGAGAAGTTGTACTTTTGAAAATGTAGAAGGATTAGACTTTTATTTTCAAAACTTAAATTTCTTTTAGTGGAAGTAGATTTCAAAAATATTATTATGTTTATTAAGTAAATGAAATATATCAACTTTTTGCTTTAGGAAAGGAAGAGTGGAAATCAAAATCATTAAAGACATATTCAGATATAGTAATCCTCACCAATAATATATATAATAATAATAATAATAATAATAATAATAATAATAATAGTAATAGTAATAATAATAATAATAATAAAAGAGCGAATCATGGCTCCCTACACATTAATATAAAAGGGGGGTTACAAAGCTGTTGGCGCTATTTCAGAATGGTTTGTGGGGAGTTGCCCGTAAAAAGCTGTCAGTCGCCAGAATCGAAATCCCATCGCTCGCTTCGGAAGGACGTTGAAGTATGAAATCAAACTGACCCCATATTTTTCATAGTTTAAAATGAAAGAGCACTGTACCTCAGATCCTGTATCTATCTCGAAGGATAAACATAAGACTTGAGGATGAGGCTCGATCAAATAAACTAAGGAAAGTATGACGTCTGTTTGGTCTGCGAAACCTTTGTATTTGCCAACAAGTTCCCCAATTTAATATAAAGGATTAAATAGGGTTTATATTAAGCTGGGTTCAGACATGCTTCCTATAAGGGCAATTCCCTATAGTTAATTACATCTTAAATGATTAAAGTCACCCAAGAAGACACTCAATAAAAAACAAGGAATATTATCTTCAAGGAATTTCAAAGGATAGGGCTCTTTAATGAAGTCGGACATAGAGGTGTGAAAGGGGATTGGTTCAAATGTAGAGCATTTCGTTGTGGAATCCAAAGGAAGAGGAACTAGGGAATGTCATGGATCTAGAGGAGAACCTCGTTGACTTCCCAAGAGATCCTATTGTTTGGCTTCAGTTTTGAGGAGAAAGTTTTGGGTGTTTCATCCTGCCAATTTTATTAGTTAGGGCAATCATTCATGTGAAATGATCACACAAATAGCCTAGAAGATATGAGGATTTAGGTCGTGACAAACGACAACCTCAGAATCCTAAGACGAGTTAGGGCTTATATTGTACAACAGAGCTATACAAAGGCCTAAAGATGAGGTGAGGATTTATGTTGCATAAGCAGACAACCTCAAAATCCTATGGCTTGGTTGTTTAATTGATTTAGGTCATGACAAACGACAACCTCGGAATCCTAAGACGAGTTAGGGCTTATATTGTATAGAGCTATACAAAGGCCTAAAGATGATGTGAGGATTTACATTGCATAAGCAAGAAACCTCGAAGTTAGGTTGTGACAAATGACAACCTCAGAATCCTAAGACGAGTTAGGGCTTATATTGTATAGGAAGATGTGAGGATTTAGGTCATGACAAACGATAACCTCGGAATCCTAAGACGAGTTAGGGCTTATATTGTATAGCAGGGCTATTAACAAACGACAACCTCGGAATCCTAAGACGAGTTAGGGCTTATATTGTATAGCAGGGCTATGCGACAACCTTGGAGTCCTAAGACGAGTTAGGGCTTATATTGTATAGCAGGGCTATGCAAAGGCCTAAGAATCCTAAGACGAGTTAGGGCTTATATTGTATAGCAGGGCTATGCAAAGGCCTAAAGATAAAATCTCGAAATCCTAAGATGAGTTAGGGCTTATATTATATAGCAGGGCTATACAAAGGCCTAAAGATAAGTCCTAAGACGAGTTAGGGCTTATATTGTATAGTAGGGCTATGCAAAGGCCTAAAGATAAGGTGATTTACGTTGCATAAGCAAGCAACCTCGAAGTCTTATGGCTTTGTTGTTTAAGTCTAAAGAATGAGTTAGGGCTTATATTATATAACAGGGCTATACAAAGGCCTAAAGATAAGGTGAGGATTTATGAGTTAGGGCTTATATTGTATAGCAGGGCTATACAAAGGCCTAAAGATAAGGTGAGGATTTATGTGTTAGGGCTTATATTGTATAGCAGGGCTATGCAAAGGCCTAAAGATAAGGTGAGGATTTACGTTTAGGGCTTATATTGTATAGCAGGGCTATGCAAAGGCCTAAAGATAAGGTGAGGATTTACGTTTTAGGGCTTATATTGTATAGCAGGGCTATACAAAGGCCTAAAGATAAGGTGAGGATTTACGTTGCAATAAAAACAACCTCAAAGTCCTATGGCTTTGTTGCTTAAGTTTAAGGAAGGAAGATTGGTTTAGCTGTCGTAGTCCTATGGTTTTGTTGTTTAAGTCTAAGGAAAGAAGATTGGTTTAGCTGGGGAAGACAGATTTTGCTGTTGAAGATGGCCGTGCTGCCCACCATGCTAGCTCCAAGCTCCTTGCCGCTACAAGGTTGAGTTATATAGTGTGTCAAGTTATAATATCAAATCAGGTGGCCCTATGGTTGAAGTTCTTTAAATTTTATGAGGGCATATTAAAGTTGATTAGAGCGACACCGATTAGGATCCTATGGTTCCGTCGTTCTGGCACCACTATTTTGTATAGATTCACTTAGTCCAAATGAACTTACTAAACTCAACTTAAGAAGTTCCATATTTCATTTAAACCGTGGGAAACCTCGTTAGCAACCATTGGTTACCTCCTCTTAGGGATTCCCGATCATTCGATAGAGACGTCTTAATTTAGTTGAAGTTGTAGTTTTGTGTGATGTTTGTGATTAAATTTTGAATTGTTTTATATTTTGAATGTTGTGGGGGTGAATTTTATCTTGGTTGATTTTAGTTTTAGTCGATCATCAAATAGAGACATCTTAATTAAGTTAAAGTTGTGGTTTTATATGATGTTTGTGATTAAATTTTGGATAGAGACGTCTTAATTTAGTTGCAATTGTAGTTTTGTGTGATGTTTGTGATTAAATTTTGAGTTGTTTTACATTTTGAATGTTGTGGGGGTGAATTTTATCTTGGTTGATTTTAGTTTTAGCTTTGGTTTTGGTTTATTCGAATGTTGTGGCGGTGAATTTTATCTTGGTTGATTTTAGTTTTGGTTTTGGTTAACATGCAAGTTATGTTATGGCGGTGAGTTTTATCTTAGTTGATTTTAGTTTTAGTTTTGGTTATGGTTATGGTTAACATGCAAGTTTATGTAGGTAAATGCAAGCGTGAAACATGCAAGGAAAAAGCAGAAGAATGACGATACTATAAACTGTAAAAGCGTACCTGGCAAGTCTTCTCGTTCCACCACCTGAAACTTAAAATGCATGTTAAGTCAGTTTATGAAAAGCAGGAAGGGTAAAATTTTGGTAATTTTCTTAACTCTATGTCATATCTTGGTGAGTCCTTAAAAGTTTAATTAAGGAAGATTTCATTGAGCGAAGAATATTAATTTTAATAGGCCTCTGAGGTATCTAACAAGTTAGGAGGGGGAAGCAGGTCCATGCCTCCCACACACCAAATGGTGAAAAACCTCAATTCCATTTAAACTTATTAAATTGCTTAATGGTCCATCCTGTAAATACCCTTATTACTCAGTGAGCACTGATGTCTCAATTATTCCTAAGAATAGGGTAATTATCACTTATGATTCAATTTAAGAATTATTTGAGTGAAGACCCTTAAAGGGGCAAGTTAGTGTAATTTGAACGCTTAGCCAAAATTTTAATCCTAATTGGGCTTAGTGGTATTTCAAGAATGTTTGATATAACTATGTTTATTTCCCTAATCCTCATTTAGTTAATTTCGATTTAGCCTAAGTCACCACTAAGCCCTTAAGACCTAGGTGAGTGTCTTAATTAATTTTAAAAAAGGGTTAAACTTTAAGTGGTCATGATTCATGATTTGGATTTTATTTGAAAATCAAGATATTAAATTAATAAATTTATAACTTTAAAATTCATACCCCGAAGTCCAGGATCATTTAATTTTAATAAACATCCAAATTTTTAATGATTTAGAAATTTATTAAGGATTTTATTTGAAATTCAAGATAGGGGTATTAAATTGATTAATTATTGACTTCAAAAGTCATAATCCCTAAGTCAGGATCATTTAATTTTAATAAACTTCCAAATTTTTAATGATTTAGAAATTTTCTAAATCCAGGATCATTTAATTTTAATAAACTTCCAAATCTTAATAATTTAGAAATTTATTACACTTGGATTTTATTTGAAAATCAAAATAGGGGTATTAAATTGATTAATTATTGGCTTCAAAAGTCATACCCCAGTCCAGGATCGTTTAATTTTAATAAACTTCCAAATTTTAATAATTTAGAAATTTATTAACTTATCGAGGATCATTTAATTTTTATAAACTTCCAAATTTTAATAATTTAGAAATTTATTAATCTTAATGAGGATCATTTAATTTTGATAAACTTTCAAATTTTAATAATTTAGAAATTTATTAATCTTAATTTGGACTCATTTTAATTTTAATAAGCTTCCAAATTTTAATAATTAAAATGTATTAACTTATCTAGATCATTTAATTTCAATAAACTTCCAAATTTTAATAATTTAGAAATTTATTAACTTATCTTTTTTCAAGATAGGGGTATTAAATTGATTAATTATTGGCTTCAAAAGTCATACCCCACTTGGATTTTATTTGAAAATCAAAATAGGGGTATTAAATTGATTAATTATTGGCTTCAAAAGTCATACCCCAAGTCCAGGATCAAGATAGGGGTATTAAATTGATTAGTTATTGACTTCAAAAGTCATACCCCTAAGTCCAGGATCATCAATAAAGGGGTATTAAATTGATTAATTATTGACTTCAAAATTCATACCCCTAAGTCCAGGATCATTTGATTTTAATAAACTTCCAAATTTTAATAATTTAGAAATTTATTAACTTAATTAAGAAAGTGAAATTATAATATACTTACAAATTTTAATAATTTAGGAATTTATTAGTCTTAATTAAGAAAATAAGATTGGTTTCTAATAAACTTCCAAATTTTAATAATTTTGAAATTTTTTAACTTATCTTTTTAATGAGGAAAATGAAATTGGTTTCTACCAATTAACCCCTTGTGTTTCAAACATCAAATGAATTGATTAAAATTAGAGGTTACCCATTTTCCCTCCTTGAATTAAGACTAAATGTTAATTAACGCAAAATTTCAAAAAATTACACATTTGCCCCTAAGGCTCTAACACCTCATAATTTGTCAAATTCAATTCAAATGACTTTGAAATTTTTATCATACCACATTCATGGGTCAATTAAGACTTCAGAGGAGAAAATGTGATTTTTCAAAATTTAGATTAATTTATATAATTATTTTCATGAAAAAATAGGATTTTTCAAAGAAAATTCTTAACATGACCAAGATAAATTATAATCCTTTGAAAGTTTTACTGGAGGTAGACCTAGACTAGAGAAGCCATTGGACTTAATTTCATAATTTGTTTAATTCTTTGTGATTTATTAGAATTATTTCAATTTATGGGTTATTTAATAAAAATGAAATATTTTAGATGGTGAAAATTAAGTTTTGTATTTTTGAAAAATCTCCCTAAGGCCAGAGAACTCAGAAGAGCAAATTTTATATTTTTTTTGTTTTTTCTTTGATTTATTGGAATTATTTTAGTAAAAACTCATTTTTAGCCTTTTAAAAATTATTCTTAAGCTTTGAAATTCAATTTCTTTATTTAGGGAATCAAAAAAAATATTCTAATTGTTCCTAACTAATTAGGAAGCAATTTAGAACATTTCCATGAGTTCTATTATTTTTGTGATTTTTATTGATTTTTAATTATTTAAATATTTAAAAAGGTTAAAAATCAAGTTTTTATTACAAATATCATTTTATTTTTAGAAAATACCCCTGATCACAGAGAACTCAAAAAATAAAGTTTCATAATTTTTTAAGTTATATTTTGATTTTTAAAAATCATTTAAATGCCAAAAGTGGTATTTATCTTTAAAAATCAACTTAAGTTATAAAATGAACTCAAAATACTTTGAAATTTTTTTGATGAGATCTCTGGATCATAAACCATTGTGGAGATATAAAATCAAGTCATTTAAATGTTTATATTTTTTAAAATTAATTATTTTAGTGATTTAGTATTTGGGAAATTTAAGGGTATTTTAAATGACTTGACCCATAAAATTATCTCCAAAGGCTTCTTTAGTCATGGTGGGCCTTCCAAAATTTTCATAGAATTTTATAATCAATATGCTAATTTCCATGATTATTTTAAAGAAATAATGTGAAATAACTTTGTAAAATATATCTCTGTATAAAAACCCCCTCTGACTTTAGAAAAATCAGAGAATGACCCCCTTGATAGAGGCTACAATATGCCAAAATTTCAAGCCAAGGTGATGTGCTAATATGCATGGAGAATAAAATGATCTCAAACAGTTTTTAATTAATTAAAAATAAAACATGCATAAAATAAACTTGAAGTTCATTCCACATTGTTCTCCTCTGTTCACTGAGTAAGAGAGTATTTTTATTTTATTTTTGTGATTTTTCTACACAAAGATAGAATTTTCTAAGTTAAGGGTATTTAAATAATTTAAAAAGCCCTATTTATCTATTTAAACAGCGTGTGTTGACTAGATCCTAGGCAGCTCCGAAGGCATGCGAGGAAAAATGCCCTATTATCTATTTAAACAGCGCGTTGCTGACTAGATCCTAGGCAGCTCCGAAGACATGTGTGGCGCGCTCTTGTTGGTTGCCGCCGGTGATTTTTCTACGCAAAGTTATGAATTTTCTAAGTTAAGGGTATTTAAATAAATAAGAAAAGCCCTATTTATCTAATTTATGAATTTTCTAAGTTAAGGGTATTTAAATAAATAAGAAAAAGCCCTATTTATCTATTTAATTATGAATTTTCTAAGTTAAGGGTATTTAAATAAATAAGAAAAGCCCTATTTATCTATTTAAAATTTTCTAAGTTAAGGGTATTTAAATAAATAAGAAAAGCCCTATTTATCTATTTAAACCGCACGTGCTGACTAGATCCTAGGCAGCTCTGAAGGCATGTGTGGCACGCTCTGGTTAGACGCCGCCATCCACGTAGCTATTGACTCGACCCGCTGTTTATGTCCCGAAGCGTTGTCCGACTCGATCTCCTCTGTTCATTTGGTACACGCTTGATCAAACGACTCCCCATCATCATCCCTGATAGAAAGATCCCGTGCCCATCCACACTAAAACCTTAAGATCTCAGCCTAGACTCAACCAAATCACTTTGGGTTTGATCCTACGTTCACACTAAAACCTTAAGATCTCGGCCTAGACTCAACCAAATCACTTCGGGTTTGATCCTATGAATTCTTCTAAGTGAGACGAACATATCTATACGGTTAATAGGCCATGAAATTAAGCCATTATAATCGTCTAAGTGAGATGAACACATCCATACGGTTAATGTACCATGAAATCAAGCTTAAGTAAATGGAGAATCTAAATAAGCTCGGGATGAGAAGAAGTTTTATACCTTTGCTCTGAGAAGGGAGGCTTCAATCAAAGGTGCTTGACACGTTCATTGGGGTCCAAGGAGGTTAGGGATTGAGTCCCTAGTCTTGGAGGTATGAATTCGAGCAAGCTCAATTTCCCTTGTTGGTATAGAGCTATGGTGGAGACTCTGTGGAAGGGGGATTTGATGGGGCTTTAGCTTTTTTCACTATTATGAAGGTGTGGGTAAAGTTAATTTGTGTTTGATGGATTGTGGAGGTGTATTGGGTTCTATCCTGGTTTCCGGCAGGGTTTCAAGCTCAAAATTGAGCTTCGGTAATGGGNGAACAAAAAATGGATGCTAATTTGAGGTCTAAGGCATTCAATTGTTGAAATTTGGGGTGTTAGCCAATTTTGGGGCTAATTTGGGGATTTTGTCAAAGATGGTGAAATTGACCAAATTGGACCATGGTGTAGTTGTAAAAAATGAAATTGGGAATATTTTGGATTTATTGAGATTTTTTAGAAATTTTTTGGAGTTTTTGGATTTTGGGTCATGGAGGGGTATTTTGGTAATTTGGTCATTTCTTGAAATTTTTGTCAGTTTTGGCAAGTTTGGATACATTCAAGATGTTTGAAATGTGTTTTGATCAATTTTGGGTATTTTGGCAAAATTTAGGAATTTTGGTCAAATTTGGGTCCCAAGGGCAATTAAGTAATTTGGAGGTGCTTAGGGGCAAA
>JXCR01041959.1:18449-46836 GCA_002079205.1 Phalaenopsis hybrid cultivar
ATAATGATCTTACCTTCTAAACATTAGAGGTTAGGACCAATATGTGGAATCTCAAGTTGAGCAAAGAGAAGAATTTTGAATTTCTAATGGTGAGGATACCTTTTCTAGTTTTCTAAGACTAGTCAATAGGAAAGTCCTATGGCTAGACCTAGGCTACTAAAGAAGTTTCTAGACCTCAACCAAAAGTGAGGTCAACAAGGGATTGAAGTTTTTATGGATAATTTTTCACTCTTTGGAATTTCATTTGACTCATGTTTAGAACATCTATCAGAAGTTACTAAGTGCTGTGAAGAAACAAATTTTCCCCTTAATCGAGAAAAATAACAATTTATGGTAGCTAGAGAAATAGTTTTGGGACATCAAATTTCAAAAAATGGTATGAAAGTAGACCTTACAAAATTTCAAGTAATCGCTACTTTTCCTCACCCAACAATTGTGAAGGAAATTAGGAGTTTTTTAGGACATGTTGGATTTTACAGGCGATATATTACAAATTTTTCAAAAATTGCTAAGCCTCTATGCCATTTACTTGAAAACGATGTAATTTTTAATTTTGATAAAGAGTTCCTAAAAGCTTTTGAATTATTATAAGAAAAATTAGTCACCACAATAATTATTATTTCACCAGATTGGAAAAATTTTTTGAATTAATGTGTGATGCTAGTGATTATGCTATTGGAGCTATTTTAGGGCAAAGCATGATAAGATTTTCAAGGTTATCTACTATGCTAGTATAACTCTTAATGAAGCTCAAAATAATTATATCACAACTGACAAAGAGTTATTAGCAGTAGTATCTGCTTTTGATAAATTTAGATCATGCTTAATTAGAACTAAATGTACTGTGTAGACAGATCATTCTGCTATTAAGTATTTAATGAAAAAGAAGGATGCAAAACCAAGATTAATAAAATGAGTTCTTCTTTTGCAAGAATTTGACTTGAAATAGTAGATAGGATGGAAGCTGAAAATCAAATTGCTGACCATTTTTCTACGCTTGAATTAGAAAAACCACTCTATTTTGAAAAAGAAATTAATGAACATTTTCCAGATGAAGAATTGTTCAATGTTAATGAGTGGTGTGTTCCATGGTATGCCGACATTGTGAACTTCATTGTTAGTGATATTATACCCTATGGAATGACATACCAACAGAAGAGGAAATTTTTATCTGAAGCTAAGACTTATTTTTGAAATTGTCCATTTTTATATAAATAAGGAAACGATCTTATTATTCGAAGATGTGTGCCTTTAGAGGAAACTTATGAAATTATCAAAAAATGTCATAGTTCTTATTTTGATGGACATTTTAGTGTTGATAAAATAGTATATAAATTTTTACAATCTAGATTTTATTTGCCTACAATCTTTAGATATATTAATGCTTATATCAAAACTTATGATCGATGTCAATGAGTAGGCAATATTTTTAGGAGGAATGATATGCCCCTCAATTATGTTTTAGAAGTTGAGATATTTGATGTTTGAGAATTAGATTTTATGGGGCCATTTATACCATCTTTCAGGAAATTTATATATATTATTAGCAGTAGATTATGTATCCAATTGGATAGAAGTTGTTAGTTTACCTCGATGAGATGTTTAAAGTGCTGCAATTTTTTTACGAATGAGCATATTTTGTAGATTTGGGATGCCGAGAGTAATCATAAATAACGGGGGAAGTCAATTCAGAAATGCAATAATGGAGAAGTTATTGAAGTAATATCATATTAATCATAGAATTAATAGTGCTTATCATCCTCATACAAGTGATTTAGCTGAATTATCTAATCATGAAATTAAAAGAATATTGGAAAAATCAATAAATCTAACTAAAATAGATTGGTCAGCTAAACTTGATTATGCTTTATGGGCCTATAAGACTACATACAAAACTCCTATAGGAATGTCCCCATACAGGCTAATATTTGGAAAAGTGTCTCACTTACCAGTTGAACTTGAGTATAAAGCATATTGCTCAATTAATAAATTTAAATACAATTTAAAAGATGCCGGTGAGAAAACGTTATTGCAATTGAATGAGCTTGAAGAGATAAGGAATGAATCTTATGAAAGTACTAAGATTTAAAAATAAAAGATGAAGATGTGACATGATCAGAGGATTCTTACTAAAAATTTTTAGTCAGGGAAACAAGTTTTGCTTTATAATGCAAGGTTAAGATTAATTCTAGGAAAAATTAAGTCCAGGTGGATGGGCTCATTTGTTTTGATGAAAGTTTATCCCTATGGAGTTGTGGTTATCAAAGATCCTAAAACTGATAAAATATTCAAAGTGAATAGACACAGGCTGAAATCTTACTTTTTATGGGACCAAATTAAATTAAATGATTTTATGATGTTAGGTCAACCAAAATAAGCACTAGTGACGTCAGGCTGACGACATTAAACCAAGCCCTCTGTGGGAGGCACTACATAGTTATCTCTGTTTTTTATTTTTGTGTTGTGTTTGATTTAAAAAATTGTGGTTGTATTTTAACCATATATTGAGTTAGTAATTATTCTAATACCTTAAAAGATGGCTTAGACATGTTAGAAGTCATGTTTGGATGCTTACTTGACCCGTGATAAATTGAGCACTAGCGCTTAAGCGCCAAAATCCAGCACTTAAGCGTGACAGTTAAGAAACATGGGTGAATTTGGTTTCTGGAAGATTTAACTACAAATTAGTTAAGTTGGATGTGGGAGAGTAGTTCTAGGATGTGCCTACGAATTATAGGAAGAGTTCTAAGTCTATAAACAGAAGGGATATGTAAAGATTTTCACTACACCTCCATTTAACCATGAATTTTAAATAAAAAGCGAGAGTTTTTAAAAAATGTCTTCATGGGAGAGTGATTTGAAGAAGGAGGAAGTAATGAGAAAGAAGTTTATTAGTCATACTGTGAAAGAGATGTATAACAGTTTCCTAGCAGTTAGTATTGAAAGAATAGCGGAGAATATCACTAAAATTAAGGCTAACGTGGCTTCAATTGAAGCGAAAGTGATGGATGTTAACACACATTTGGATCATATGGGATGACAAATTAAGATGCAATTTAGCCATACTAAATTTATAGAAGAAGCAGACAAGACAACGTATTTGAAGAACAAGTGGATTGAAGATGAATCAACTAGAGTTATTAATCATAGTCCGTTCTTTCATATATATGTTCCAAATACTGAAGGAGAGACTAACGATAGGCCAAAATTTGTTCCATCAACTAAAGAGTAGAATTAAGTTTGAGATTTAGTGCTTATATGTTTAGTGTTTGTTTCTGTTAAGTGTTTTAATGTGTGTTTTATGTTATTATGATATAGTGTTATGTTTAGGAAATTTCTCATCCGAGATTATTTGGATTGAGAATATATGTATTTGAAAGTTCTTTTAATCATTTGTGAATAAAAATAAGTGTTTTGTTTGTGAGAAATTTTGAGTGATTTATTGTAAATTGAATTAGTTAAAATTGGTGAATCTTGAGTAAGAGAAGAGATAAGAGGGGAGGAAATAGTTATTATAGTGTTTTAAGACCATATAGGGCTGGTTGACTTAGGCCAGGAGTGCATTTCACTTAAATAAAAAAAAAATTATAATTTGTGCACTGGCGCCTAAACGTCAAATCCCACGCTTAATCGCTACTTAAACCGAGTGATAGGTGCCTAAGCGTCGAACCATTTTTGTTTAAGCGCTGGTTCACAAAAATTGGTTCGTGAACTGTTCTAAGTGAATTTTTGGGTAAAAAATCTCCATTTTTCCCTAAATTCATCTCCTAACTTCGGTTTTTGCGATTTGGAGAGCTAGGGTATCATCTTACGTGAAGATTTCTAAGTGGTTTTAAGCCAAATTTGTTAGATTAGATCTTCTTAAGGTAAGAGCTTCACTTATATGCAAATTTTTTTTATTTTCACTATGTATTTTGAGCACATTCATGAGCTACCCAAAAATCAATATTCGTGGTGAAGATTCGAGAAAAAATTGATGGGAAATGTATGTATTTGTTTGTTTAAGCAATTTGGAGTTAAGTTTAGTTATTTGGATTTAAATCTAGAATTTATTGTAAATTTAACACATTTTTAAGAAAATGACACCAAGAATGAAGATAAGCAAAGGGAATGTTTCATTCAATTCAAGTAAATTTGTCAGTTTGAGAGCTCAAAATTGACACAGTGATGCACTGCATTTGAGGAAATTAATTCTTGAGCAAGGTTTCAAAAATTTGGGAGGAGCTGTAGAAGAGTTGATTGTTAGCCGCCAGTGGGAGCGGTTCTGTTATTTTTCTGCTGTCACCGTGATTTTTGTGGTATGAGAGTTCTATGTGAATCTCTCAGTGGCTAATGAGGAAGGAGTCATAGTGAGGGGGAAGACAATACCATTTTCTCCTGATGTAATTAATCAGTTTAATCATTTTCCCCTGAGTACCTTGTGTTTTTATTCAAACTATAGTCCTACTAAGGAAGAGCTAGACGAGATTATTTCATCTTTGACTGTTGGGAGAGAGTTATGGAAGATTACGAATGAAAAAAGAGTAAACTTTTCTACTTCCAAGTTGGATGCCACTGCAAAGGCATGACATTATTTTATTTTTGCTCGTCTGCTACTTACAAATCATTTAAGTGAAGTGACCCAAAATAGAGCAACCTTGAACTACAGTTTTCAGCAGTCCAAGCCTATTGACAACGACTTTATATATGCTCAAAAATACAAGAATTTGATGTGGCTCCTAGAAGATTTAAATCCCCGGCAACGACACCAAAAACTTGACAACAATTATTGATTTGATAAAGATGTGTATAAAATATTCAATAATTGCAATGTCACACTTATTAATGCAAGTATACGTATCGCTCAAGTAATACAGGACTCTAATGGAGTCCTGGATATCGATCCCACAGGAAGTAATATTAGTGGCTACGAACTTGAGATCTAGAAAATCAATACTTAATCACAACAACATAGTTCAAATTGCATATTTATCACTAATAGGCATATAAACTAAAAATTTAATTTTAATAAACTCTCAATCAACTAATTCTACTAATAAAGTTTCTACTGTGAAGTTCAATATATAAGAAAGAATCCTTCTCCTTGTCAAGAAATTTAAGTGAATGGATAATTGAATCGGTTCAAATTGCATTGTGCCAAATAGGAGCATACCTATTCCTTACCCTTTAGACCAGGCATAAAGAAAATTGACTAATCCTATGCTTGGTTACTAAATCTGTGGCTAAGCTGGGAGGATACCGACTCTCACTTCGGAGCTCCCACGTTCCCCTCGCCTAAGGGCTAATATCTACACTTCAACACCAAAATGATAGAACTGAATTGAGGATTTTTGTCTGTCACGCTAAAATCTCCAATTCTACGCCCGATAATTTTTATTTCCCTATTTATTTGCACCCAACTTTGAAGGACTTTGACCTCCCTAAATCTTGGATGTAATCCTCACTTTAGATGTAAAACTCAAAAAATTTTAACAAATCAATTGGCCAGATTGAAGGTAAATTAAGATTAAAGTGAAAAGATCATCACAACTTTTTTAACATTCTCATGGTACAACCAATTCAAATCACGATTTCACAAAATCACAAGACAAGGAGAAAGATAGAGAAAAGTACTCAGAACTCATTGAGAAAATACGACAAAACTTGGATTTCATATATAAAAGCAAAGTCATATAAACTAAAATAAGTAAATGCAACTTATCTTAAATTCCTCCCCAAGTAACTCCTCAAAGTTCCTCTAAATCTTTTCCTTTCTTTACAGCACACAAAATTCTCCTTCGAAGCAGCAAGGAGGAAGAAATCTCTCACTTTCCTCCCACACAATCTCTAGAAGAATTCCTCACAATACCTAACCCTAAATTACACTCCCCTAGACACCTGAAGACCTCTTGACACTCTCCAAACTCTCTGGACTCTCCAGACTCTCTTTTTTGGCCTCCAAAATGTTTCTCTTAAATTTGTAGAAGAGTTTTCAAGAGTTGCCTAAGCGTCTCTTCAAAAATTGTCCACATTCAATGCATCTATTGAGAGAACCATCGTTCTCGCCGTTGGCGGCCTCAATGGCACCGTCGGTGGCCTTCTAGAATATTTAATTCTGAACTCTCGCGAAAAACCCGTCGTTTGCGGCGTAGATGGCGTCATCAGCGCCCAAGATCAAATCTTCATATTTTGGTCCTTTTTGCTCCAAATTTGCCCCTTTTTGCATCTTTTTGCTCCAATGACCATAATTCAGCATACTTGCAACAAAACATCAAAAATACGTTTCTTTAAAGTGCAATATCATCAAAATCAGTGTAAAATAGGTATGAAAATCTCAACACATTTTTCTTTGGTCAAAATCCCCCAAACTTCCCTATTACTTGTCCTCAAGTAATTTTAGTACTACATAAAATTTATGATCTACTGTGGTACAATTTTAATTCAGAAATACTATAAGTTTGATTTAAGTAAGTACCATAGTAAGATTTTCAATAAAATTTCAAGTAATAAAATTAACTCTGTAGGTACAAGACTATCTAGTCATCAAGTTTAAGAGTTCTAGTTTTCTATTCATTTCAAGAATGACTATATGTTGTAATATCAAGTCACTTAGAATATTCAAATGATAGGAACTTCATGAGAACACTTCTAGTAAAGATACTATTCCATAAATATAAGTTTAGGAATGTATTTAAGTTTTCCCTTTAGGTAGGTCCAAGTGTAGCCAACTTTTGATTAGGCATCTTCTCCAGCTTCTCCTCACTTATATATATTTTTCTTTTTCATTTGGATTGCTTTCAATCCTATATATTTTTCTTTTCTTTTCAAGGATTATGGTCAATCCTTTCTTTTTCTTTTTCAAGTGAAGATTACTATATCTAGATATCCTTTAATAATTTTGAACTTCATTTTTCTTTCCCTAAATTTGAAACTCAAAGCATTCCTTTGCCTTATAAGTATTTCATAGCTTTTACATCATTGAGCCCCAATCTTTTCTTCTCAAATAAATTTCAGATTCTTAATACTTCAAAATATAGTTTATTTTACTTTAAATAGTTAACTATAATCTTATTCTCTTATACTAAATATCTTATATATTCTTAATACTTCAAAATATAGTTTCCTTTACTTTAAAAAGTTAACTATAGTCTTATTCGATATTTCATAGCTTTTACATCATTGAGCCCCAATCTTTTCTTCTCAAATGAATTTCCAGATTTAATTCATAGCTTTTACATCATTGAGCCCCAATCTTTTCTTCTCAAATGAATTTCTAAGATTCTTTTTATAGTTTTTACATCATTGAGCCCCAATCTTTTCTTCTCAAATGAATTTCCAGATTCTTAATATAACTTTTACATCATTGAGCCCCAATCTTTTCTTCTCAAATGAATTTCCAGATTCTTAATACTTCAGTTTTTACATCATTGAGCCCCAATCTTTTCTTCTCAAATGAATTTCCAGATTCTTAATACTTCAGTTGAGCCCCAATCTTTTCTTCTCAAATGAATTTCCAGATTCTTAATACTTCAAAATATAGTTTCTTTACTTTAAATAGTTAACTATAATCTTATTCTCTTATACAAAATATCTTAAGTTACAAAAACCTTACTTTAAATAGTTAACTATAGACTTATTCTCTTATACTAAATATCTTAATCCTTAAAATTAATTTTCCTTACAAAAATATTCCTTTAAATCTACCATAATATTTAAATATTTACAAAATATAGTTANCATCTAATAGTTAATATTTTTCTCCCCTCCCCTAAACTTAAATTTTTCAATATGGAATGATACAGGTGAAATGAAAATTCTAAATATAAATCATACGTCAGTACTTTAGCCATTTTCATCATTCTGAAATTTTTGCAGTTCCTTCTCAAAACTTTAACTTCAACTGGTCTGTAATATTAGGAGTTTTCTATACATATAAATCATTAGAGAATTTACTGGGTAATAAAATTTTAAAATAAGTACAAAACTAAACATTATACAAACACATATTTCACTAACACATCCACAATACTAAGCAAAAAATAATTAGAAATATATTAAAATGCAAATAAAAATCACATCTCATTACAATTTTATAAAGTACTAATCAACATCTTTTATAACTACTCATGCAAATTTCAACTACCACACTAAAAATTTATAACAATAATTAAAAATTATCCAATTGCAACATAAAAATNCTCTTTTTCTTCTCTCCCCTAAACCTAAATTTTGTATTATAGAATGATACAGGTGGAAAGAAAGATTCTAAATATAAATCATACCTCAGTACTTTAGGCATTTTCATCAATTTTGGAATTTTTACAGTGCCTTCTCAAAATTTTACTTCAACTGGTCTGTAATATTGGGAGCTTTCAATACATATAAGTCATTAGAGAAGTTGCAGGGTAATGAAATTTTCAAATAAGTACAAAACTAAACATTATACAAACATAATATTTTACTATTATATCACAATACTAAATAAAAACAATTACAAATACATTAAAATGAAAAAGAAATCACATCACATTACAAATTTACAAAGTACTAATCAAAGTCTATGCACATTTCAAACTACAACACTAAACATTTATGCAAACATAAAATAAAGTAGACAATAAAATGAAAGTACATACAGACAAACATCCATCTCTATCACAAAAGTACAAAATATAAGTATATTAATCACTATCATATATCAAAATCCCATACTATAACCTCATCTCCTTGGTTAGCAGGTGGATTGGGCTGATATTGAGTACAACGGGGGCATTCATGAAAAGTAACATCAGGCTCACCACTGTAGTGTCGGGCCTGTGCTTCGTAGTAAGTTATCTCGAAGTCCGAATACCTCTGTAGGTACTCACTGTCATAATCATATCTACGTTATAATCCCCTAATTCTTTCATTTATTTTCTCTATACTTTTCCGCTGCAAGGTTAACTCATTCATTAAATTGTGAAGGGTAGGGGAACTAGAGGGGGGAAGGTCATAACTAGTAGAGGGGATATCTCTACTAGTAGAAGATTCTTGACTCCTACTCCCAGATCTCCATGCTTCATGGGATTCATACATATTGAATTCAGATTTCCTCAGTGTGGAAGAAATTAAAGGTGAAAATAAAATATTTTTAGGTTGGGGTGAAGCTCTTACCAAGAGACGATGAAATCCGGTGTCTAAAAGCCTTAAAATTGGGCCCAAATCCAAGATCTTCAAGCCCTATATCGAAATTTTTGTTTTTTAGGAGGAAGGGGATGTTGAATAGTGGCGGTTGACTAGTCAAAATTGTGGTTAAAAGTGTTTTTTTCGGTATCTCACTGTCGGTAAGGTCTCCAGCGCCATCAGCGAGCTTTATTGAATTAAGTAGCCTAAGTCTCGAAAAAAATCCACCATCGGCAGTGTTGATGGCGCCGTCGGTGAGATTTTCAAAATTTGTTCAATTTGTAAATTTTGCAATTTTGATCAATTTCAAGCCTCGTCGACATCCGTTTAATTATACTAGACATAAATTTTAAGTTATTAAATGATGTACTAACACAAATAAACATTTACAACACAAAACATCACAATTATGTATAAAATCCAAGGGTTATAATACACATTACACGAGACAGATAAGTTTGTTATTTTCTCAACCTTAATACATCAATTCAGTGTCGCAATCCAAGCCACAACACTCAAAACGCTAAAAACAAACATTCTATGCTGAATCTCATCTATTCTAAGATCTAAAAGAAAAATTTGAAAGCAAATTAAACACATAAGTTCAAATCAAATCACATATATAAGCATATAGGTAGCAAAGTAAATCTACTACTCCTCCAATTCAGTGCTTGTTTCTCCCCTGATATCACCCATCGATTGAATATGAACGAAGAGGTTATAGAAAAGTCGGTATGAGAATTCTTCAGTAGAGTCCTCTTCTATCAATCCTATCTTTCTCATCAATCGTATCAAACTTCCTTCGATATTTATAGAGTGATAAAAATGCTCTTTCATCCTCCAGTCTAGATGATCAATAAAATAAGACATATTATTAATTGCATTCATAACATTTTGTACCTCTTTCTCCAGTTTCTTGATTTTGCGAAGAATCACTAGTGTCTTGTCTGGAACTAAAGGCTGAATAGGAAGTGAATTCTGAGACGATTGATCCACAATAATAGTCATATCATTTTCATCTTCATTGGCTGGGAATCTCTCAATTGGGTCCAAAGGCTTCCAAGGTAGAAGTACCTTTTCCTAATTCTCATAAGATACTTGGAGCTGACTGCAGAGTAAGAAAATTTTTGAAGGATGTCCAAGCCCATAAGTTGATCCATGAACGATCAGGCCAAAAACTGACTTAACAATTATGGATCCAATATTAATCGACAGTCCCATTTGAATACAGTAATTTAGAATAACACTCTCTTTAGTAACTTTACCAATCCTCATCATCGGTAATAGTTTTGCAGAAATGAAGAAGTGTCATTGTTTAGAAATGGGATTTAGAAGTGTAGCAGAGAGACTAACATACCCGTTTTCTCTCATTTCCCAGTTTTCAGTCTTGTCCATCAAATATTGGTAGATTTCATTCATTATATTTTTTGTCGGGATGAAGTTGGAATAATGACAGAAAGGAACATTCTCGAACATATATAACTCATTAATCCACACAAGAGTAAAAGTTATCCATCTGTCTTGTACATAGACGACTCCCTGGTTGATTCCATGCAAATTAGCATAAAACTCCTTCACCACAGGAACGAATACAATGACTGTAGTGTAGCACAATGCTTCCCATCATCGTCGCACAATCATCTCTTCAATTACTGTCAAAGGATTGTTCAATCCTTGATTAACAAATCCTCTTTCTTTGATTAATCTCTTCTTTGTCAGCACTTTGTTGAAGATTCATTGCGTCTAGAAACTAATGAACTTTCTCCAATTGAACACTCAAAATCTAACGTTTTTAGAGGAATTAGAACCCATAAAGATGAATTTGGTGGAGTTTCACTTCGTTTTTGGGGTAATACAAATTTAACAATCAAATTTGGAAGTTTTATAGGGAGTAAATCTCGCCTAAAATTGCAAAAAATTGTCATTTCAAACTCCGGAAACCGTAATCCCGCCGTTCTCGCCGTCGGCGGAGTGGATGGCGCCGTCGGTGAGCCTTTAGAATTAACTATCTACGCTCTCGGGAAAAACCCGTCGTTGGCGCCCAAGGCAAAAATTTCACAGTTTTGCTCTGGTCCGAATGCGTTCCAATTTTCTCTATGAATCAAATTTTATGATGATTCAAGGGTAAATATGAGTAGTAGAGTTCAATCCTACCGCAAACTATTGATAATTTCAAACAAAAACACTATAATCACAATTAAAATAAGGATAACTATGGGTTGCCTCCCATAAAGCACTTGGTTTAACGTCGTCAGCCGGACCTATTCAGATATTATTCAGGTTGACTGACCATTAAAACCTCTTTAAAATTTGGTCTTGTACCCTCAAAATACGGCTTTAATCTATGTCCATTTACTTTAAATCTATCCCCAGTCTTTTGATT
This sequence comes from Phalaenopsis hybrid cultivar, assembly GCA_002079205.1. NCBI lineage: Eukaryota > Viridiplantae > Streptophyta > Magnoliopsida > Asparagales > Orchidaceae > Phalaenopsis > Phalaenopsis hybrid cultivar. The sequence goes on from JXCR01041959.1 coordinate 29,974, forward strand.
TTCAATTTCAACAGTTTCATAAGTATAAACTCGAGTCACAGTAAAGGGTCCTAACCAACTAGGCTTCAATTTCCCAGGGAATAACTTCAGCCTTGTATTGTAAAGCAAAAATTCTTACCTTGGTTCAAATTTCTTTTGGTTAATCTTCCGATCAAACTATAACTTTAGTTTCTCTTTATAAACTATGTTGTTATCATAAGATTCATTTCTTAATTCTTCCAATTCATTTATTTGTAACAATCTCTTCTCACCAGCATCTTTCAAATTATAATTGAATTATTTAATTGCCCAATATGCTTTATGCTCCAATTCTCTCACCAGCATCTTTCAAATTATAATTGAATTCTTTAATCACCCAATATGCTTTATGCTCCAATTGCATCTTTCAAATTATAATTGAATTCTTTAATCGCCCAATATGCTTTATGCTCCAATTCTTACAAGCATCTTTCAAATTATAATTGAATTCTTTAATCGCCCAATATAATTATAATTGAATTCTTTAATCGCCCAATATGCTTTATGCTCCAATTCTACTAGTAAGTGAATTCTTTCCAAAAATTAGCCTGTAAGGAGTCATTCCAATAGGAGTTTTATAAGCAGTCTTGTAAACCCATAATACAGTATCCAGTCTAGTAGACCAATCTAATCTACTAGGGTTTACAGCCTTCTGAAGTATTTGTTTAATCTCTCTATTAGAAACTTCAGCTAACCCACTGGTTTGAGGGTGATAGAAAGTAGAGATTCTATGAATAACATTAAACTTTTTTGCCAATCTCTAAATATATTTATTCTTAAAATGGGATCCTCCGTCAGTGAAAATCACTCTCGGTATTCTGTATCTAGTGAAAATGTTTTTCATTAAAAATATTGAAACACTTTTAGCGTCACAACGAGGTAAGGTTTTTGCTTCAATCCACTTTGAAACGTAGTCTACCGCAATTAATATGTATAAGTTCCCAGATGAAGAAGTAAATGGTCTCCCATAAAATCCAATCCCCAAACATCAAAGATCTCAACTTCTAACATGAAATTCAGAGGCATTTCATTTCTTCTAGATATATTGCCTACTCGTTGGCATCGATCACAAGTTTTTATGTATCTATAAACATCTCTAAAGAGATTAGGCCAATAGAATCCAACTTATAAAATTTATAAGCAGTTTTATCAGTTCCAAAATGTCCTCCAAATTTAAAATCATGACATTTCTGAATAATTAACTCAGTTTCTTTATAAGTTACACATATTCACATAATAAGATCCTTACATTATTTATATAAATAAGGCTCATCCCAAAAATATGCTTTCACATCAATGAATTTTCTTTGCTGTTGCAATGTCAGCATAGGTGGCAAAATATCACTTTCAATATAATTAACAATATCAGCTTACCATGGTATTTTCCACTCATTAATATTATGGAGTTATTCATCAGGAAAACTGTCTGTAATTTCATTTTTGGTATCAAATAATTCATGATATTCTAATCTCAATAAATGATCAGCAATTTGATTATCAGTTCCCTTTCTATCAATAACCACAAAACCAAACTCTTGCATCAAAAGTATCCATCTAATTAACCTTGGTTTGACATCCTTCTTTCGCATCAGATATTTAGTAGCAGAGTGATCAGTGTGCACAACACATTTAGTCCCAATTAAATAATATCTAAATTTTTCAAAAGCATACACTATAGCCAGTAACTCTTTTTCAGTAACAATGTAATTAATTTGAGCATCGTTAAGAGTTTTACTAACGCAGTATATAACTTAAAAATCTTATCATACCTTTGTCCAAGAACAGCTCTAATAGCATAATCACTAGCATCCCATATCAGTTCGAATGGTTTCTCTTAGTTAGGTGAAACTGTTATAGGGGCTATGATTAGCTTTTCTTTTAATAACTCAAAGGCGTTTAAACAGTCTTCAGTAAACTCAAATTTCTTACCTTTTCTAAAAATTTGCATAGAGGTTTGGTAATTTCTGAAAAATCTTTAATAAAATGCCCGTAAAAACCCACATGTCCAAGAAAACTTCTAACCCCTCTTACATCAGTAGGAGGTGTTAATTTAGATATAACTTGAATTTTTCAAAATTTTATGCCCTAATACTATTCCTCCTGCAACCATAAATTGACATTTCTCCCAATTTAAAACTAAATTAGTTCTTTTGCATAACTCCAAAACTTTTTCNTATAGCCAGTAACTCTTTTTCAGTAACAATGTAATTAATTTGAGCATCGTTAAGAGTTTTACTAACGCAGTATATAACTTAAAAATCTTATCATACCTTTGTCCAAGAACAGCTCTAATAGCATAATCACTAGCATCCCATATCAGTTCGAATGGTTTCTCTTAGTTAGGTGAAACTGTTATAGGGGCTATGATTAGCTTTTCTTTTAATAACTCAAAGGCGTTTAAACAGTCTTCAGTAAACTCAAATTTCTTACCTTTTCTAAAAATTTGCATAGAGGTTTGGTAATTTCTGAAAAATCTTTAATAAAATGCCCGTAAAAACCCACATGTCCAAGAAAACTTCTAACCCCTCTTACATCAGTAGGAGGTGTTAATTTAGATATAACTTGAATTTTTCAAAATTTTATGCCCTAATACTATTCCTCCTGCAACCATAAATTGACATTTCTCCCAATTTAAAACTAAATTAGTTCTTTTGCATAACTCCAAAACTTTTTCAAGATAATTTAAGCATGTGTTAATTGATGTTCCAAATACAGAGAAATCATTCATAAACACTTCTATTCCATCATCAATTAACTTACTAAATATAGACATCATACATCTCAAAATGTTGCAGGTGCATTACATAATCCGAAAGGCATTCTTCGAAAAGCAAAAGTTCCAAAAGATAAATGTTGTCTTTTCTTGATCCTTTGGAGTTATAGCAATTTGATGGTAACCGATATATCCAATGCATTACATAATCCAAAAGGCATTCTTTGAAAAGCAAAAGTTCCAAAAGGACTAGTAAATGAAAAGGCATTCTTCGAAAAGCAAAAGTTCCAAAAGGACTAGTAAATGTTGTCTTTTCTTGACAAGAACAATAGGAATTTGATGGTAGCTGGTATATCCATCTAAAAAATAAAAATATTTGTGCCTAGCAAGTCTAATAGGAATTTGATGGTAGTCGGTATATCCATCTAAAAAATAAAAATATTTGTGCCCAACAAGTCTATGCAATTTTTGGTCTAGGAATGGTAAAGTGAAGTGATCTTTCCTAGTGGCAGTGTTTAATTTTCTATAATCAATGCAAATACGCCACCCAGGTAACTTGTCTAATAGGGTATTAATTCGTTGTTTCTCTTATGTTTCAGCAGTCACCCCTCCTTTCTTAAGAACATAATGAATTGGACTTACCCAAGCACTATCCAAAATATGATATATAATTCCAGCATCCAACCAATTCAAAATTTTCATTTTGACTACTTATTTCATCATTGGGTTCAATCTCCTTTGTGGATCAACTCTTGGTTTATATTGTTCATCCAGTATAATTCTATGCATACATATCGAAGGATCGATTCCTTTAATAATATCAGCTAAGGTCCAACCAAAAGCTTTCTTATATCTTTTTAATGTATCCAAAAGTCTTGCTCTTGCAATTAATTTAATTCTAAAGATATAATAACATGTAATGTAGATGAGTCTCCCAAAAACACATATTTCATAATCATTTAATTCTGAAGATATAATAACGGGTAATGTAGATGAGTCTCGTAAAAATACATACTTCTTCTTTTAATTCTTAAGATATAATAACAGGTAATGTAGATGAGTCTCCCAAAAGTACATACTTCAAATGAAGATATAATAACATGTAATGTAAATGAGTCTCCTAAAAATACATACTTCAAGTGACTAGGCAGAAGATATAATAATAGGTAATGTAGATGAGTCTCCTAAAAATACATACTTCAAGTGGCTAGGAAAAGATATAATAACAGGTAATGTAGATGAGTCTCCTAAAAACACATACTTCAAGTGGCTTGGTAATAATAGGTAATGTAGATGAGTTTCCCAGAAACACATACTTCAACTGGCTAGGCAATGTTTTCAACTCAAGATCAGGTAGCTTTATAATTGACGGAACTAGATTCTTATCAGCATTTCCCGTAATATCCAACATCTCAAATCTTTCCTGAACATAATCTAATCCTTCATTTTCTATTTCGTCCAAAATAACTTCATCTTTGTCTTCAAAAATTTTTTTTCAAAATATTCTATAAAATGCTCGTTCAATAGATGTTCACTAATTTCCATGCGAAAACATTCATTGTCTCTTTCAACAGCAGGATATTTCATAGATTTCGCATTGTTAAAGGTCACTTCTTGATCATTAACTCTCATAGTTAATTCTCCCTTTTGAACATCTATCATAGCTCTTCCAGTAGCTAAAAAAGGTCTTCCTAAAACTATAAGTATTTTTTTATCTTCCTCCACATCAAAAATAATAAAATCTACAGGAAAGATAAACTTATCAACTTTTACTAACACATCTTCTATAACTCCCTCAGGATAAGTAACTGAACGATCCGATAACTGAAGAGTTAAGGAAGTAGGTGAGACTTCTCATAATCCTAATCTTTTAAATATTGATAGAGGCATAAGATTAATGCTGGCACCCAAATCACATAAAGCTCTTCCATAGAATCTTTCACCGATAGCACACGATATAGTGAAACTACCCGGATCTTTCAATTTTTCAGAAAACTTTTTCTGAATAATTCCACTACACTCTTCGCTAAGTGCAACAGTCTCATTATCAGTGAACTTCCTTTTCTTGTTCAAAATATCTTTCATAAACTTCAGATAATTGGGCATTTGCTCTAAAGCTTCTACGAAAGGAATATTTACTGTTAATTTCTTAAGAATATTTATAAACTTGAAAAATTATTTATTCTTTCTGGGTTGTTTCAATCTTTGAGGAAACGGTGGTAGAGGTTTATCCACAGTAATTTTCATTGGTGTAAGTGGATATTCTAATCTGGGTATTCATGATCCTTTTCTTATTCTGAATCCACTTTCTCTTTTTCAGTTTCCATTTCATTCTGCACTCTTGTTTACAATTCTTTTCCACTTTGTAATTGTATCATTTTTATCTGTTCTTTTCCTTGATCTTTAGGATTTAATTTCACAGTACTAGGAAAAGTTCAAAATGTTCGGTTACTAAGCGCAGTAGCGATATGCCCCAATTGGTTTTCAATATTCTTGATAGAAGTTCCTTGATTTTGTAGCTGGTTCCCTTGAATTTGTAATTGATTTCCTTGATTTTGCAATTGTTGACCCATGTTCAGTATCAGCTCTTCCATAGACAACTTCTTTTCCTTAAATTGAGTGTTACTGTTAAATCCTGGAGGATAAGAAGGTCTATAATTAACATTTTATTGGTTGGATGAATTTCCCAATGGGTTTACTGGGTTGTTTGCCCATTGTTGATTTGCAGAAGAATTGTTATTCCAATTAAATTTAGGATGACTCTTCTAACCTGGGTTATAATAGTTTGAATAAGGATTATTGGGTCTATTGTTAATAGCATTTAGAGTCTTATAAGAAGGTTGAACATCCATAAATTGCCCAGATGAATGCTCTTCCGTCATAGTAGGTGTTGGAGAATAATTCATTCCATAATGATCTAATTTCTTTGATGTTGCAGCAATCTGCAAAACTAACATATATATTGCATCAGAATCATGGATACTAGGTACCTTTTTAGGATTTATCCTTTTAGAGGGCCATTGAAAATTATTGGTATCCATCTATTCTATTAACGAATAAGCCTCATCAAAAGGTTTTGACATTAAAAAACCACCAGCTGCAACATCTATAATAGATCTAAGAGATCCCACTAATCCATTGTCAAAAGTTTGAATTATCAACCAATCTAGTAACGAATGTTGTGGGCACTTCCTAAGAAGATTTTTAAATCTCTCCCAAGCTTCATATATCGACTCTCCATCAATCTGACAAAATGATGTTATGTCATTTCTATGTTTAACAATTTTGGATGGAGGGAAATATTTGGATAGAAATTTCTGTGAAAGTTCTCCCCAAGTAGTTTTGGATGGAGGGAAATATTTAGATAGAAATTTCTGTGAAAGTTCTCCTCAAGTTCTAATAGATCCAGGTGCTAACGAGTTTAACCACATCTTAGACTTATCCCTCAGTGAAAAAGGAAAAAGTCTAACATGTGCTAACAAATTTAACCACATCTTAGTCTTATCCCTAAGTGAAAAAGGAAAAAGTCTAACTTTGCTAACAAATTTAACCACATCTTAGCCTTATCCCTCAGTGAAAAAGGAAAAAGTCTAAGACTACTAACAAATTTAACCACATCTTAGCCTTATCCCTCAGTGAAAAAGGAAAAAGCATAAGTCTAAGAAAATATTTGGATAGAAATTTCTGTGAAAGTTCTCCCCAAGTTCTAATAGATTCTGGTGCTAAGATTTAACCACATCTTAGCCTTATCCCTAAGTGAAAAAGGAAAAAGTCTAAGTCTAACTGCATTGTTCGAAACTTTGTCATATTTAAAGGTAGCACAAAGTTCTTAAAAACTAGCAAGGTGTAAATTAGGACCTTCATTTGGTGTACCTCTGAATTGATTGTTTTGTACAATTTGGATAATAGCAGATTTGAGCTCAAATGACTTAGCAACTACATCAGGACTTTGGATAGATAAGTGAATTTCATCTGCTGTAGGATTTGTATAATCTCGTAGAGGTCTCTGCTGATGTTCATTTTCTATTCTTTTATTATTCACATTATTTTCCATTATGAGAGGATTTCTAGGTTATTTTATTAGTTTTCTAATTCTTCTAATAGTGCGTACTAATTCCAAATCGTAGGGTATAATATTTTCAGGTACAAATTTACGCATACAATTGAAATCAGTACACAGAAAAATAGATAACTAAATATGTAAATAAGTTGCAATTCAAGTAAAAGTTTTCTTATAGTCCTAATTTGTCTGTTACGTTAATTATGTTTTTTTTTTAAATCTAATTTTTACTCCCTGGAAACAGCGCCAAAAACTTCACAATGACTTTCTATATGCTCAAAATACAAGAATTTGATACTCCTGCTAGAAGATTTAAATCCTTGGTAATGGCGCCAAAAACATGACAACAGTTATAGATTTGATAAAGACGTGTATAAAATATTCAATAATTATAAAGTCACACTTATCAACGTAAGTATACGTATCGCTCAAGTAATACAGGGCTCTAATGGAGTCCTGGACATCGATCCCACAGGGAGTATTATTAGAGGCTACGAACTAAAGATCTAGAAAATCAATACTTAATCACAACACTGTAGTTCAAATTGCATATTTGTCACTAATAGGCAATTAAAATAAAAATGTAATTTTAATAAACTCTCAATCAACTAATTCTACTAATAAAGTTTCTAATGTGAAGTTCAATATATTAGAAAACATCCTTCTCCTTGTAAAGAAATTTAAGTGAATGGATAAATTGAATCGATTCAAATTGTATTGTGCTAAATAGGAGCATACCTATTCTTTATCATTTCGACCAGGCATAAAGAACTTTGGCTAATCCTATGCTTGGTTACTGAATCTGCGGCTAAGCTGGGAGGATATCGGCTCTCACTTCAAAACTCCCACGTTTCCCTCGCACGAGGGCTAACATCTACACTTCAGAAACCAAATGATAGGACCAAATTGAGGATTTTAGTCTGTCACACTAAAATCTCCAATTCTACGCCTGTTAATTTTTATTTCCCTATTTATTTGCAACGAACTTTTAAGGACTTTGATCTCCCTAAATCTTGGATGTAATCCTCACTTTAGTTGTAAAACTTAACATATTTTAACAAATCAATTGGCCAAGTTGAAAGTAAATTAAGATTAAAGTGAAAAGATCATCACAACCTCTTTAACATTCTCATGGCACAACCAATTCAAATCACCCATTCACAAAATTTCAAGACAAGGAGAAAGACAGAGAAAACAACTCACAACTCACGGAGAAGATACGACAAAACTTGGATTTCATATATAAAAGAAAGGTCATATAAACTATAATAAGTAAATAAAACTTATCTCGAATTCCTCCCCATGTAACTCCTCGAAGTTCCTCTGAATCTCTCCCTTTCTTTACAGCACACATAATTCTCCTTCGAAGCGGCAAGGAGGAAGAAATCTCTTACTTTCCTTCCACTCTTTCAATATCTCAAAGAATTCCTCACAATACCTAACCCTACATTACACTCCCCTGGACACCCGAAGACCTCTCGACACTCTCTGGACTCTATAGACTCTTTAGAATCTCTTTTTTGGCCTCTACAATGTTTCCCTTAAATTTGTAGAAGAGTTTTCAAGAGTTGCCTAAGCGTCCCTTAAAAAATCGTCCACATTCAATGCATCTATTGAGAGAACCGTTGTTCTCGACATTGGCGGCCTTGATGGCGCCGTCGGCGGCCTTCTAGAATATTTAATTATGAACGCTCGGGAGAAATCCACCGTCGGCGGCGTAGATGACGCCGTCGGCGCCCAAGATCAAATCTTCATATTTTGGTCCTTTTTTCTCGAAATTCGCTCATTTTTGTATCTTTTTGCTCTAATGACCATAATTCAACATACCTACAACAAAACATCAAAAATATTTTCTTTAATGTGCAATATCATCAGAATCAGTGTAAAATAGGTATGAAAATCTCAACATATTTTTCTTTGGTCACCTCTATATATTGGAGGATTGACTTATGGAGTTAATACCAATTCAGTTGCCGCTACTTCTACTGCAGGTTTGGAATTCACATCCTTAATCCTTTTTTGATGCGAACAGGCTATTGTTAGATATTACAGCTGAAAGGAGATCTTACATCCACCGAAGCCAATAACTAGTGTGAATGTGAGGACTTATTTACATCATTCTATTTTTTGTTGTAAGGGTGGATTCTCTAGTAGTTCTGCAGCCTTATTGACCTCACTTTTCATTGAGGTTTAGTTTTTCCTCTTTAGTAGCCTAAGGTCTAGCCATAAGACTTTCATACTGACTATTCTTAGAAAACTAGACAAGGAACCCTCACAATTAGAAATTCCAAACTCTTCTCTACTCAACTTGAAGTTCCACATATTGGTCCTAACCTCTAGCTGTGGGGTCACTATGAGGGAACTCAAGATGAGTTAACCTTAGGACTGTTGTACCTTAGGGTTGAACCTGGGTGTTGGTCTAGGGCTAAGGCACTCACTTGCAATCATTTACACTCACAATCGCTCACTACTGTAAACCCAGAATTTCTAGGCTCTGGTCCCTTGATACTTTTGGGAGACTCATGTAAGTGGTCTCCTAAGCCCATTAGACTTGGGCTAGGATTTGGCTAAGATCACTACATAGAGGACCCAAAATGGGGTTTCCATTACTCCATGGCTTATTGATGGTGGTTCCCACCTCAACTCTACACAAACACCCAACCTAGCCTTTTTTGCCCCTAAATTCCCTCAAATTACCTAGATACCATTGTGACCCCCAATTCGGCCAAAATTTCCAAATCTAGCCAAAATACCCAACTTGAAATCATCTCAAACACCTCGAAAACACCTAAACTACCCAAAATCACAAAAATTGGCCAAATTACCAAAATACCCTCACCCCAAAATTCCACAAATTCCAAAAAATCCTAAAAATTCCCAAGATTTCCCAAAAATTCCTAACTTCATTTTTCTCAACTATTACATGACCTAATTTCGCCAATTTAACCAACTTTGATCAAAAACCCCAAATTACCCTTTAAAGCCCATATGTTACCCCAAATCACTCCAAATGTCCATTAATTTGATCCCAATCTCCCCAAATTTCAATCCAAAACTGAAATTAACCTTCAATATGACAAAAAAAACCAAATCCAAGCTCAGTTGACCCATTCTTTGAGCATAATTTTTATTTAGATCAAAGCCCCAATTATGGCCCCATGACTTGGTTCCACCAAATTGAACCCATGACCTACTCCATTTGCCGCAATTTGTGTTGAAAAACCTTCATAACGTCCCCATATATCAAACATAACCTTCAATTGGCCTTAGTGAAACCTTAAATTCATTTGATTTCAACCTAAGTCCAAAAGCCCCAAATTTGCCCCAGATTGGCCATGTCTCAAAATCTCACCAAATTGATGGCCTTAGCCCAAAAATTTCCACTCTATCCCTTCATGAAATGTATTCACAACACCTCCCTTGATCATTTGAACCATTCAATCTGGACTTAGCCCAAGGCTAACCCAACCTAGACCCTTGTCTAGCCCAACATACCCAAAATTAATCAAATTCCAAAAATCCCTCAAATTGACATGCCAATTGAAACCTTTATTTATTAATTTGCAATTGTGTATGCTTAATTACTTTAAGAGTGTTTAGTGTGATTTTGTATGTATAGTATTGGATCTGAAGCTTTAGTGCCTTATGATTCAGAGCTAGAACGTAGTATTAAGAAAATTCGGGAGGAACAAAAAGAATTTAAAAATTTGAACAAAATGGTGAACAATTTAAATAATCAAAGAAATGAAAATGAACATCAACCTAGACCTTTAAGAGATTATGCTAACCTTACATCAGATGAAATTTGCTTAACTATTAAAAATCCTGATGTAGTTGCTAATTCATTTAAACTTAAAACTACTATTATCCAAATGGTACAATGTAATCAATTTGGTGGGACACCGAATGAAGATCCTAATTTACATCTTTCTAGTTTTCTAGAATTTTGTGCTACATTTAAATATGGAGTGTAGAATGACATCGTCGGACTTAGACTTATTCCTTTTTCACTAAGGGATAAAAGTAAGGCATGGTTAAACTCATTAACATTTGAATCTATCAGAACTTCGGGAGAATTATCACAAAAATTTTTGTCAAAATATTTCCCACCATAAAAAAATTGCTAAGCATAGAAACAATATTACATCTTTTTGTCAGTTTGAAGGGGAATCAATATATAAAGCTTGGGAAAGTATTAAGGATCTCCTTAGAACATGTCCACATCACTCTTTACCTGATTGGTTAATAATTTAAACATTTTATAATGGATTAGTAGGATCCCTTAGATTGATTATTGATGCCAATGTTGGTGGATCATTAATGTCAAAATCTTTTGATGAGGCATATTCTTTAATATAAGAGATGGCTACTAATAATTTTTAAAGACCCTTTAAACGTGTGAATCCAAAAAAAATAGCTAGTATTCATGATTCTGATGCAATAACCATGATAGTTTCTCAAATTGCTCCTCTTTTAAAGAAAATAGATCAATGTAGAAAGAACTATTCTCAAACGCCTCAGGTGTTAGAGGAAAATTCATTAAGACAAATAGTAGAATCACAATCATCGTATGAAACCTTGAATGCTATAAATAATAGACCCAACAATCCTTACTCAAATTATTATAATCCTGGTTGGAAAAAGCACCCAAACCTAAATTATAATAGTAATAACATTGCTACTACTAATCCGCAGTGGGGGAGCAATTTAGTGAACCCATTGGAAAATTTGAACAACTAGGGAAACACTAACTATAGACCTTCTTATCCTCCATGTTTTAATAGTAACCCACAATTTAAGGAGAAGAAATTGTCTATGGAAGAATTAGTCTTAAACATGGGGAATCAACTACAAAGTCAAGGGAACTAATTACAAAGTCAAGGGATTCAATTACAAAGTTAGGGAGCTGTAATTAAAAATATAGAAACTCAATTGGGGTATATCGCTACTGCACGTAGTAATAGACCTCCAAGAACTCTCCCTAGAAATGTTGAAATCAATACAAAAGATCAAGGCAAAGAACAAATTAAGGCTATTCGATTAAGAAGCAAAAAAATAATTAGAAAAAAGAGTACAAAAAAAAAACTGGAGTTGAAAAAGAGAAGGTGGAAATTTAAATAGAAAATGATAATATATATCTAGATTTAGAATATCCGCTTAAATCGATGAAAATGACTGTAGAAAGATCACCACCTTTGTTTCCTCAATGATTGAAACAACAAGATAAAGGTAAATGATTTCCAAAATTTTAAGAAATTCCCAAAAAAATAACAGTAAATATTCCCTTTGTTGAAGCCTTAGAACAAATGTTAAATTATGTGAAGATTGTGAAGGATATACCTAACAACAAGTTTATGTGAAGTTTATGTTGGATTATGTGAAGTTTATAAAGGATATAATATACAAAGGAAGTTTAGAGATCATGAGACTGTTGCACTTAGCGAACAGTGTATGGCAATTATTTAAAAAAATCTTCTTGAAAAACATAAAGATCCTGGTAGTTTCACTACTCCTTATGTGATAGGTGAAAATTTTTTCGGACGAGCCTTCTGTGATTTGGGAGTCAGTACTAACCTCATGCCTCTATCAACTTTTAAAAAGTTGAGAATATGAGAAATTTCCCCAACTTCTGTAACTCTTCAATTAGTTGATCGTTTTAATACTTATCATAAAGGAGTTGTATAAGATGTTTTAGTATAGGTTGATAAATTTATCTTTCCTGTGGACTTCATTGTGTTAGATATGAAAGAAGATAAAGAAATTCCTATTATTTTGGGAAGACCGTTCTTTACAACTGGAAGAGCTATGATAGATGTTCAAAAAGGAGAATTAACTATGAGAGTTAATGATCAAGTGGTAACATTTAATATATTAAAATCAATGAAATATCCCTTAATAGAAAAAGATGATGTATGCTTTCGAATGGAAATTTGTGATTATTTTAGAGATGATCAATTTAAGGAAACGTTTGAAGAGAAAATAGAGAATGAAGATTTGAAATGTAAGGATGATCATGATGAGATAGATAATGACTAACTGGATTATGTTCAAGAAAGATTTGAGATGTTCGATACTACAAAAAATGTTGATAAAATTCTAATTCCATCTACTATAAAATCTTCTAAACTTGAAATGAAAATTCTCCCTAACTATTTAAAGTATGTGTTTTTAGGAGAATTATCTATATTACCATTTATTGTATCGTCCCATTTAAACGATTTACAAGAAAAAAAATTATTGGATACATTAAAAAGATATAAAAAAGCTTTTGGATGGACTATAAGTGATATTAATAAAATCAGTACTTCAATCTGTATGCATAAAATTTTATTAGATGAACAAAATAAACCTAGATTTGATCCGTAAAGGAGAATAAATCCAATGATGAAAGAAGTAGTAAAGAAGAAAATTTTAAAATAGTTAGATGCTGGAATTATATCTCTGATTTATGACATTGCTTAGGTCAAATTCATTGTGTTCATAAGAAAGGAGGAGTGACCATTGACGTGAATAAAATAAATAAAATAAATAAAATAATACCAATAAGACAAGTCATTGGTTTGCGGATTTGTATCCATTATAGAAAATTAAATGCTGCCACTAGGAAAGATCACTTTCTTTTACCTTTTCTAGATTAAATGTTCGATAGATTAGCTAGGCATAAATATTATTGCTTTTTGGATGGATATATTGGTTATCACCAAATCCCTATTACTCTTGAGGATCAAGAAAAAACCACATTTACGAGCCCATATGGAACTTTCACTTTTCGAAGAATGTTTTTGGATTATGTAATGCCCTGCAATGTTTCAAAGATGTATGATGTCAATATTTAGCAATCTAATTTTTCTGAATTTGGAACTTCATTTCACACATGTTTAAATAAATTGGAAAAAGTTTTAAAGTTATTCAAAAGAACAAATTTAGTTCTAAATTGAGAAAATTTTCAATTTATAATTGCAGGAGGAAATGTACTTGGGCATAAAATTTCTGACATGGCATGGAAGTAATTGATCCCGAGAAGATAGTTGTGTAAAAATTATATAGTTAACTCCGCTATGCAACGGTGCCAAAAGATTGATGCAATATTTTATGAATAGGAAATTTAAGCAATTAATGTTGGGATTCTTCGTAAGTATACGTATCGTTATCAAGTAATAAAACACTTTCTATTTAATACCCAAATATCGATCCCACGGGGAAGGTTTAAATTTTAAAATAATAAATTTACTAGGAAATTCACAGAGAATAAAAATGAAATGGTTGTCACTAATTTATAATTTTGATATAATATTAGAAATAAAATATTTAACTAATAATAAAATTGAAATACAAAGTTTAAAGAGTAACTACTAAACTATTAAACTATGTTTATGTGATGAAAATTTCTTATGTGAAAAAGCATCTTTCCGACTACAATGAGGTTTTGGTAAAATGAGATGAGATAAATGATTCTAATATGTATTGTAAAAAATAGGAGCAGCTTTAATTCCTTAGCCTGATACAGTGTTATAGAAAATTATTGACTAATCCTAGGTTTAGTCCCTAAATCTGTGGCTACGCTAGGAGGATAAGGGCTCCCACTCCAGAGCTCCCACTCTAGAGCTCCCACTTCCCTTCACCTGAAGGCTAACTCTCGCTTCAGTTTTTAAACACTAAGACCAAATTGGGGATTTTAGTCTGTCACCCTAAAGATTCTCCAATTTACCCAACAAAATATATTTCCTTATTTATTTACATTTAATTCCATGAACAAAGTTATCCTTCATGGAATCAAATGTGATCGTCATCTATTGTAGAACTCATACTCCATTTCCTGGATTATATGTTTCACAACATATTCTAACAATTCCAGTGGCCAGATTGAAAAGTAAATTAAGTTCGGACTTGAAAAATCATCACAATTTATTTTATATTTTAATATTGGCACATCCATATTATCTCTTTATTTCACCATATTTTAGAATAGAGAGATTGATAAAGTAAACTACTCAAACTTCATGAGAAAGATACAATAAAACACCAATTTCATTTATAGAAGAAAGTTCATACAACACTTATCTAAAACTCTTTCTCAAAGTAAATCCCTTATAGCCTCTTCTAAGAAATGTAGGAAGAAGAAATCTCTTACTTCTCTCCTTCTCCAACACTCTTAGAGAAGAATTCACACTTAATATCACCACAAAACTCTAAATTATAAGAACAATGGACTTTAAATTGTTGTGGAATGAAAAATGGAAAAATGTGTGATGCATAGAAGGTTGAATTGGGACGATGAGATGTCTGGAAGAGTCACTTTTTTGATAAATTATGGCCCTAAATAAAGTCTAGAGTCGGTTCTCCAATAACTGCCTCCAAAAACTCTTCAAAAAGCATCCAAATTAGTCAAACTTTCAAGAAATAGAGGCTGAACCGACATTGGTATAGTCGGCGCCCTTGCTGGCGCCGTCGGCGCCCTTGCTGGCGCCGTCGGCGCAAGTGTTCCACAATTTAATTCACTGCTCTCTGTCAAACGACGTGATCGACGCTGCTTCTGGCATCGTCGCCAATGACCAAAATTCATCATTGGTTATGTTGGTCTGTGCCGTCAACACTGGTCTTGGTGGTGTCAACGTTGAGCGAAAATACACTATTTTGACTCTAAATTCCATGAGAAAACACTATTTTGACTCTAAATTCCATTCTTTTTTCTTCAAGTCCTAAAAATGAATAACCTTCAAGAAAACATAAAAAAACCTTCCATTAAAGTGCAATATCACCAAAAATGAGTATAAAATATGTGTNTGGAAGAGTCACTTTTTTGATAAATTATGGCCCTAAATAAAGTCTAGAGTCGGTTCTCCAATAACTGCCTCCAAAAACTCTTCAAAAAGCATCCAAATTTGTCAAACTTTCTAGAAATAGAGGTTGAACCGACATTGGTACAGTCGGCGCCCTTGCTGGCACCGTCGGCGCCAGTGTTCCACAATTTAATTCACTGCTCTCTGTCAAACGACGTCATCGGCGCTGCTTCTGGCGTCGTCGTCGCTGACCAAAATTCATCATTGGTTATGTTGGTCTGTGCCGTCAACACTGGTCTTGGTACTGTCAGCGTTGAGCATTTCTTCAAAAACACTATTTTGACTCTAAATTCCAGTCTTTTTGCTTCAAGTCCTAAAAATCAACAACCTTCAAGAAAACATAAAAAAACCTTCCATTAAAGTGCAATATCACCAAAAATGAGTATAAAATATGTGTCCGAAAATGCATATATTTTTGATGTATCAATAAACCTTGCAAAAATTCAAATAATAAAAAAATTATCGCTTCCTACTACAGTGAGAGGGGTGAGAAGTTTTCTAAGACATGCTGGTTTTCACAGGCGATATAATAAAGATTTTTCAAAAATCACTAAGCCTATGTGCTAACTTTTAGAAAAAAAAAAAGAAATTTGATTTTAATAAAGAATTTTAAAAAGCCTTTGAATTATTAAAAGAAAAATTAATCACTGCTCCTATAATAGCTTTACCTGATTGGAAAAAACCATTTAAACTAATGTGTGATGCGAGTGATTATGCGATTGGAGCTGTTCTAGGGCAAATGTATGATAAAATGTTTAAAGTTATATACTATGCTAGTAAAACTCTTAATGATGCTCAAATTAATTATATCACTACTGAAAGAGAGTTATTAGTTATTATATATGCTTTGAATATTTTAGGTCAAATTTAATTGGGACTAAATGTATAATGTATACAGACCATTCAGCTATCAAATATTTAATACAAAAAAAGGATGCCAAAGAAAGATTAATCAGTATGATACTTTTAATGCAAGAATTTGATTTTATAATTGTAGATAGTAAATGAGCTGATAATCAAATAGTTGATCATTTATCTAGACTGGAACCACATGAATTATCTGATTTTGAAAAGGAAATAATAGAAACTTTCCTTGATGAACAACTTTACAATATTAAGGAAAGGAATTTACCGTGGTATGCTGATATTGTTAACTATGTTGTGATTATTATTTTACCACCTCAATTAACATTTCAACAACAGAAGAAATTTATATATGATGCCAAATTTTA
>JXCR01041976.1:2980-64080 GCA_002079205.1 Phalaenopsis hybrid cultivar
AGAAAATAACATTCTGCTACACAGATTATTCATTCAACTCAAAAAATTTACAAATAAGCTGTTTACAAAACGCACAAACCAAACAGCTAAACTGCTTATTCAAACCAAGGGCAAAAGGGTCAATTTTTCACAATCAGCAGTTTTCCAGATGCGTTAACCAAATAGCCAGACAACTTATCCGGATCAGCTGGTCATCAGTAGATTATCAGGATAAGCTGTTTATCAGCAGAAGCTGGATAAGCTGCAGCTGCCCCAAACAGACCCTAAATTATCCCATATTTGGATCTATACAAACACCTTATAAAAATCCTCAAAATTCATAATTCCTTCTTCATGTAAATTGACTATGCCACATGCAAGACATGGAGTCTTCTCTAAGCCATATGTGAGCCATATGAGCCATGGAAAGCTCACCATGCCTTTAGTGGAAAAGGAGAACCTTCTTTCACCCCCTAGCAAGGTGACTTAACCAAAACCATAATTCACATTCTGATACACCTAAAATATATAGTATTTTTTGACACATTTTATACCTCTTTTTGAGATACTACGCTTTAATGGAAGATGTTTTTATGTTTTTTCTTTCAGGGATAGGTTAAAAGGTGAAAAATGCTTAAAGGAGTGAAAAATGATCAAATTTGGAGCAAATAGGTGAAAAATGTGCAAAAGTATTTTGGCGCCTAAACACCGGGTAAATAGAGAAGGTCATGCCTAAGTTCCAGAGGCCCCTTGCTTAAGCACCAGTGGTAGTTATTGGATGAGTAAATTCAGTTTTTACAAATTTTGAAGAGGTTTGTGAGGTACCTATTAGCTTAATAGGTGGTTACAACCACCATGGACGAAAATTATTGCGAAAGGATGCATCTACATCCAATCAAGACACATTTTGAAGAGATACCAAGGAACCTTTTAGAGAATTATAGAAGAAAAAAGATTGGGACTTTAAAAGAGCTCTTGAAAGTACTGGGAAAGTTTAGAAATTTAAAAAATTAGGGAGTTAGTTGGAGAGATTTTCAGGCACCACATATTTATCGTTTTTTTATTTTAGTTTTATATTGAGAGTGCTGTAAAAGAGAAGAGATTCAAAGGAACTTCAATAGTTTGGTGGAGGACTTGAGATAAGTTTTTATATTTTGTTTTATACTAGTTTTGGTTTTAATTGAGACTTGTTGTTGGTTTGACATTGATTTCTACTTTTGAACTAAAGTGTGGTTTTGTTTTCTCCATGGATTCTGAGTAGGTTTCTTTATCTTTCTTCTTAAAATAATAAGAAATTAAGTGTTGGATGGAAATTATGGAGAGTATTGACCTTTAACATTGGAAGAAGTTGTGATAATTTTAATCCATGTACTTTATTTACTTCTTGATTTAGCCAATCCATATGTTAAAATTTGTTGTGAGAACATGTAAGAACCGGATGGTATTGTCTCTGTTAACAATTGGAAGGAATCACATGAGGTTGTATGAATGATAATGTAGTTCATATGATTGAGTGCAAATAAATAAGGAAATATTCATTATAGGGTGTAGAGTTAGAGGTCTTTAAAGTGATAAGTTAAAGCCCCCAACTTGGTTTATTGTTTTAGGTCTGATACGAGATGTTAGCCCCTATGTGGAGGGAATTGAGGGAACTCTAGAGTGAGAGCTAGTATCTTCCCTGCCTAGCCGGTCTTCCAGATAACTCTGGAGTGAGAGCTAGTATCTTCCCTGCCTAGCCGGTCTTCAGAACTATTCAAACTTTGCTCTAGAGTGAGAGCTAGTATCTTCCCTGCCTAGCCGGTCTTCAGAACTATTCAAACTTTAACAGCCAATTAACATCTCTAGTAAGGGTAAAGAATATTATTGCTTCTATTTCGCACAACACAATATATATACTTCCACAACTGAATTCCTATACTTATTACTGATTCATGGTAAGGAGAAAGATATTTTCATATTTAGTGCTTTTCTTCTAGAAAAACTCAACTTATCTTTCTAAGTTTGTATTGTTTTTGTCAAAATATTAAAATTAGTAAAAATATTTAAACTTTCTTTGCTGTGAAAACATCTTTAGTTTAAATATTTGCCTTTTTAAAAATAGAAAGTTTTCCAAAAAGTGTATATTGCATATCTTCCCTGTGGGTTCGATATTCAGGGCTTAGAAAAAAAGTCCTATATTACTTGATAACGATACGTATATTTGCGTAGTATCCTAATATAAATTAAAAGTTAAATACTTATTTTTTTTTCAGGATGAAGTTTTTGGTTTTGTTGCAAAATAAGGAAAAATAAGTAAAAAATATAATCAAAATTATTATTATACTGTTGCATAGAAGCAGTTATCGGGATCAAGTTTTTGGCGCCATTATTAGGGAAGTGAAGTTAAAATTGTAAGGAATCTATTAATTTAAAAGCAAATTTCTATTTTTAGAAAGTCTTATTTAAACTTTAAGTTATTGTATTTTATTTTGTGTGTGTTTAGTTTTATTTTATTTTATGTTAGTGCATGTGTTGTTCAGGTTCTAAAGAACTAGTGCCTAACGATTCTGAATTAGAGAGAATTGTTAGAAAAATCAGAAAAAATTAAAAATCTTGAAAAATCTAAAAAATTATAGAAATGGCAAACCAAAATGCTGCAATTCATCAAGAGTTTGGAACTTTAAGTGATTATGCCAACCCTACTGTAGATGAACTTCATTGTAGTATTCAAAAACCTACTGTAGTGGCTAATTCATTTGAGCTTAAACCTGTTATTATCCAAATGGTATCAAATAATCAATTTAGGGGATCACCAACTGAATATCCAAATTTACATATTGCCAATTTTCTAGAATTGTGCGTTATATTTAAATATGATGATGTATCAAATAATGCCATAAGACTTAGGCTATTTCCTTTCTCACTGAGGGATAAAGCTAAGATCTAGTTGAATTCGTTAGCATTTGGATCTATCAAAACTTAGGGTGATTTGGCAAAAAAAATTATTACTAAATATTTTTCACCATCAAAATCTGCGAAGCTTAGAAATGATATTACATCTTTTAATCAGTTTGAAGGGGAATCTAGTTATGAAGCATGAGAAAGATTTAAAGAACTATTAAGAAAGTGTCCATGCCATGTTATACCAGATTTGTTCATAATTCAAACTTTTTATAATTGCTTAGTTGGATCTCTTAGATCAATTATTGATGTCGCTGCTGGTGGTTCATTGATGTCAAAACAATTTCATGATGCCTATTCTTTAATTGAAGAAATGACTACCAGTAATTTTTAATGACCTTCTAAGAGGTTGAATCCTTAGAAAGTAGCCAATATTCATGAAACTAATGCATTTACTATGTTAGCAAATCAAGTTGCTGCAATTTCAAGGAAGTTAGACCAATTTGGAATGAATTTTCTCAACCAATTTCCATGATTGAAGAGAATTCATTAGGCCAAATGGTTGATTATCAAGCATCATTAGAAACCCTGAATTCCATAAATAACTAGCAGAATAACCCATACTCAAATTATTATAACCCAGGTTGGAAAAACCATCCCAACTTTAACTGGAACAACAATTTGGGTGGTAATAATTAGCAATGGGGGAACAACCAAGTAAACCCATTAAGAAAGTAGAACAATCAAGGGACTAATAATTATAGATCTATTTATCCTCTAGGTTTCAATAGTAATACATAATTTAAGGAGAAGAAGTTGTCTATAGAGAAGTGGTGTTAAAAATGGGAAATCGATTACAAAGTTAAGGAGCAACAATTAGAAATATTGAGAATCAAGTTGGGCAATTAACAAATTCATTAAGTAATAGATCCCAAAGAACACTTTTAGCAATACTCAATCAAATCTAAAAGACCAGAATAAATAGCAAATAAAAGCCATTCAACCTATAAGCGAAAGAGAGTTGGAAGGTAGGGTTCAAAAAGAAATTGAAGTTAAGAGAGAAAAAATTGAAGAATCAAAAGAGGACGCTCCAAAAGATTCTCAAAGACCTATTTCTCCACTAAAAATTGATTTGGAAAAACCACCACCTCCATTTCCTCAAAGACTTCATCAACAGAAGTTGGATAAGCAATTTTCAAAATTTATGTAAATATTTAAGAAGCTTATAATTAATATTCCATTTCCTGAAGCCTTAGAACAAATGCCAAGCTATATAAAGTTTATGAAGGATATTCTCAACAGGAAAAAAAAGCTTGAAGATAATGAGACTCTTGCACTTAGTGAGGAGTGCAGTGCTATAATTCAGAAAAAGCTTCCTGAAAAGCTTGAAGATCCTGGTAGCTTTACAATTCCATGTGCAATGGGAGAAAGATTTTATGGGAAAGCTTTATGTGATTTTGGTGCAAGCATTAACCTTATGACAATATTAATATTCAAAAGATTGGGATTAGGAGAAATAACCCCTACTACTGTAACTCTGCAGTTAGTAGATCGTTCAATAACATACCCTAAAGAGTTATGGAAGATGTCCTAGTGCAAGTGGATTAATTTATCTTTCCTATTGATTTCATTATGCTAGATATGAAGGAAGATAAAGATATACCTATCATTTTGGGAGACCTTTCCTAGCTACAAGAAGAGCAATGATAGATGTGTAGAAAGGGGAATTAAGTATGCTCGTCAATGATCAAACTTTTACTTTCAATATTTCAAGATTAATAAAATATCCTGCAAAAGGTAAAGATGTGAATGTTATATGATGGATGTTATAAGATATCCAAGTGAATGTCATTTCAAAACAACTTATGAAAAAAATCTGAAGAAAAAGATTTGGAACATGAGCAAGAGGAGATATTAGATCGATGTGAAGAACTTTTTAAGGAAGATTCAAACTATGTTCGAGAAAGTTTTGAAATTTTGGACACGACAGACAAAGATAAATCATTTTGTCCATCAATTGAAAAACCACCAGAACTTGAGTTGAAGTCACTTTCTAAACTTTTAAAATATGCCTTTTTAAGAGATTCCTCTACTTTACCAGTAATAATTTCCTCAAAATTAACGACGGAAGAAGAAGAAAGGTTGATGAAAATTTTAAAAAATTTTAAGAAAGCCTTTGGATGGACAATTGCTCATTCATATGAAAGAGAATTGCAAACCCAGGGCTGATCCTCAAAGGAGAGTGAATCTTGTTATGAAAGAAGTTGTTAAGAAAGAAATTTTAAAGTGTTTAGATGCTGGAATTATCTACCCTATTTCAGATAGTTGCATGGGTTAGTCTAATTCATTGTGTTCCTAAGAAAGGAGTAAATGCAATTGTTAATGAACATAATGAACTAATACCTAATAGACAAGTTAGAGGGTGTCGAATATGCATTGATTGTAGAAAATTAAATCTTGCCATTAGGAAAGATCATTTTCCATTACCCTTTCTAGATCAAATGCTAGATAGACTAGCTGGGCATAATTTTTTCGATGGATATACTGGTTATCACAAAATATAAATATCTCCTGAGGATCAAGAGAAAACAAATTTTACCAGTCCTTATGGTACTTTTGCTTTTAGAAGGATGCCCTTTGGTTTATGTAATGCTCATACTACATTTCAAAGATGTATGATGACAGTTTTGTGAGGTTTTTTATTCAACAATTTTTTTTGAGTTTGGTGGGCAAAGAAAAAGCCCATTTCAGATTGGGCTTTTAATTTTTTTGGGAGAAATAGTGGTAGAAATTATGTGTAGGCGGGTGACAAAAATTTGCATACCTTTTTTATCTTAGTCACTCTTTCTTGTGAATTCTATGTGAATGCAAAAAAAATTGTTGAAGGGAGAGTATGTGTGGGGAAGATGATTCCATTTGAACACCGCCATTATTAATCATGTCTTTGACCTTCCTGATATTCTGAATTATAAGTAGTCCTGTCTTGCTTCTCCCAATAACTAGGAATTGATTAGTTTCCTAACTACCTCCACAAGTGCGTGGTGGAACTTAGCCTAGAGATGATGGGGAAGTTCTGATTTATTTTTCATTGGCTTACTTGACTAGGAATGTCTGGCCTTGGTATTACTTCATAATTGCAAGGATGCTCCCCACTACTAGCATAACTGGTGTGATAAAGGAGCAGAATGTTTTGAATTTATGTATTCAGAAAGGTAATTTTGTAGATGTTCGGGTACTGATCCATGAGTCCTTTGAGTGCATATTGAGTGGTGTTGACCTCATTTCTTGTTGAGGTCTAGTCTTTCTTCCCTAGGAGCCTAAGATCTAGCCATAAGAATTTCTTGTTGACTATTCCTAGAGAATTAGTGATGACCCTCACCAATAGAAACTCTAAACTCTTCTTTACTCATCTTGAAGTTCCACATGTTGGTTTTAACCTCTAGCACTTAGTAGGTAGAGCTAATACGGAGGAGCTCAAGAGGGGCTCCCCAAAAGATTGCCTGACCTTAGGGTTGACCTTGAGTGATGTGGCTTGGTCTAATACAAACATACTTGCACTTCACACTTCCACTTGCAACCTTGAACCCTAACCTACACATGCCTAGCTTGGTTCCCTTGCCACTTTGGAGACCCATGTGGGTGGTTCCCTAAACCCTTAGTCTTTGGCTAGGGTGGATAAGACCAGCACATGGAGAATCCAAAGTGGGGTTTCCCTAGTCTCATGGCACCATGAGGATAATTCTATAATCAGCATTTGCATCAAACCTCAACCTCACCCAATTACCCAATTTTGGCTTTTTAGCCCTAAACTTTCCCAAAACTACCAAATTGCCCCAAACATCCTAAAATTCCAAGGTTGGTACAAATCTTTCAGTTTTATTTAAAAATCATCTCAAACAATTTCATACCATCCAAATTACTCAAAACACACAAAAAATTTCATATTTACCAAAATACCCCCAAATTTGTCAATACTACCAAAATACCCTTGGTGGCTCAAAAATTGCCAAATCCTCCAAAATCATTCCAAATCACTCCATATGTCCCCAAAATCCATTTTAACCAGTCCATTGGGTCCAATTTGAACAAATTGACCAACTTTGACCAAAATCCCCAAATTGCCCCCAAGTGCCTAAAGTCCCGAAATCACACCCTATTTCCACCAAATTGATCTCAAAGTTCCTTAATTTCAATTCTAAACTCAAATTCATCATTTCCTAACCCAATTTAAAAAAAATTCAAGCCCAATGAAACCCAATTAGAAACTCCAAATCCAAATCCAAGTGAATTACCTTAAGTCCAAAAATCCCCAAATTGAACTCCATGATCAATCAAATGCCTTAATTTCATATTCACATTAAATTCTAGAATGTCTAAATCCAATATCAATCAATTGTAATTAAATTTAACTATCTGAGTATCAATTTCAAAATTGAAGTCCATCTTTCATGTTTAAAAGCCCATACCCATATACTTTCCTAAAAGCCCATGGCATTAATTTTGAGAACCTAAATCCAAGCCCACATTACAAATTTTCCCTCCTCATCATCCTTTTAATGAGACCATGCATCATGGCATCATATCAAAAATGCATTTGAATTTTTTTACAAATTAAGCTTCATGACATACTTTTCCAAAAATTCATAAAAATCCAATATTCCATTTGCATGAAAATTTCCCATGTCCCCATACATGGCATGACATATCTCATGGACTCTTCCATGGCCATCTTAAAGTCAAATTTTCCAAAATGGTAAGAAGGGGTGACTCTTCCTTCTCTCCACTACATTTGGAATTTCCCCATTTATGAAATAATTAAACTCTTGCGCAACCCCTAAACTAGCCATTTGACTTCACCTAAACTTACTTGAGGTCCTTAATTATCAGCCTTTACAATTTTGGGGCCATGACTAGCCAAGTGACCATGAGATCAAACCCAACCTAGCCAGCTTAGCCTAAACGTCACTTTCCCATTAGATACTCACCAAGGAGCCACCATTAACCCAAATTAACTCCACCACTCAACCTCCTTAGCTCACCTGAGTCTGAGGGTCACCTTATTCTAAACAGCCACAACCTCAGCCACAGGAATACATCATGGTCAAGAAGCCCCAAATAAATTAAACCCCCTAAGTTGTCCCATGGTAATCGGTCATATGTGTACATCTTCCCTCCACCCAGGCTGTCTCTTTGCCACCCTAGCATGCCCTATTGGCAGCCATGGTCATGGCTATGAAAAGGACCTCTTCATGGCTAAGAGTAGGAGAATGCTCAAACCTTAGCCAAAATTTGCCAAAATTTCTCCAGACCCTCTACCAGTTTAGAGAAGTTAATCCCCATAGTTTCCCTGCCATAATTTCCACTATAAAATCTTAATTTCACCACCGAATATCAAGGGTTTTCACTGTCATACCATCAAGTGCTTCAAAACTCCAAATTAGCTATTCTATAAGCTTCACCAAAGCCAAATAAGACTTCCCAACCAAAGCCCCGTCATTTTGAGCACTCTAACATAGCCCTAGACCAAACCTAAATCACCTCTCAAGCAAACTCATACTTGGACTCAATCCCAGCACAAGGTGACAAATGGAGGAGGTTTGTCAGGTTCCAACAAAGCTTCCACAATCATCCAATTGAGGCTACATCTCTTAGACCAAGATATGGACCATTTTCCACCAAACTGTGCTCAATTTGGTCAATTGTGAAGAAAAATTGTATTTCATACTTGATTAACCATGTAGATAGGTTTTTCTTGAGTAGAGAAAGCTTTAGAAACAAACTCCATGTAATTTGGTTGAGTCTAGCCAGAGATCTTAGTGTTTAATGTTGAACGGTTCTCAGGTTAGGCTGATTAGGGACGATGAACGGATGTCATCCCTTTCTGTGTATATATGTTGGATGTTCCAGATCACATCGGAAGGAAGGATGGAGAGATAAAGTGTGTCACGTAAGTGTTGAGTAAAATGACAGCGTCAAATTGGAGCGTGACCTGTGGAGTCTGGGGTCATATTTGCCTTATCAATGAGAATGGTTGATGTTGGATCATGTGTGTTCCCGAAATCCTCAAAAACAATAGTATGGTCATCAAAACAACCTACAATAACCAACAACTCAAGCACCCTTTTGTGAGCCCTAGGCTTGGTTGTATAGCTATCACTACCCAAAACCTGATGCTCCTCATGACTAGTTGAGTCATCACCAGAAGCATGCATTACATCAGCTTCCCTAATTGTTAATTTATATGTCACATGTTTAACACCATAAATCATACCGTATATCAAATTCTTAAATCTATACCTTATGGCATGCATAACTTGGATGTTATTTTTCTGAAGGCCTATGGAAGTTAAGTGGTACTTTTCTTATGGCCTATGCAAGTTGGATGCTATTTTTCTTAAGGACCATGCTTGGGCATCATTTTTCTTAAGGCTTATGCAAATTAAATGTCATTTCTTCGAATATGCATGCAATTTTGATGCTTGTGCTAACTCCTGTTAGCTATGGCCTTAGAAACACCTAGAAATTGTGATTGATGTTTACATAAGAGAGAGACCAAAATTTTTTAAACTAACTGAGAGAGAACCTAATAAAGCTTTTGTGCCAAATTTTCTAATAAATAAAAGAAAGAGAAATGATTTATTTATATGAAATTATAGATAAGTTAAAAGTACTCCAAATTTTATGTTTTTCAAAGAAAAATGGAGTATGCAAACCATACAATATATTTTCCTACATCAATTAAGTGTGATCCAAAGGTAATATATTTGAAATTTTTATGCTTAAGATAACTTCTAATAAGGATTTTAAAATCACATTGACTAAAATGTAACAAATCTTTTTAAAATCAAAATTGAAAACACTTTCTTTAAAAATTAAACTTAAAGAACAAATTTTGAAAATTAAAACAAAACTTCTTTTTAAAAATAATGCTTAAATCAAACCATTATTTTAATAAAATGTAACTCAAGAGGAACGTTTTTGAAAAGTAAAACCAAAGTTAAAATAAATTAACCAGAATCCTTTTGAAAACTAAAAAATTAGAAATAAACTCTTTCTTAACAAAATTTCCAAAACAAACTCTTCGTATAAAAGCCTACACTCTAAAATAAATTATAAAAATAAAAAACTTAAACTATAACAAATTTTAAACCTTTTAAAAACTTTAAGCTAAAATTTTTCCAAACAAATAAAAAATTCACATTATTTGAAAGAAATTAACCTAAAACCCTTCACTAAACTTTAAGAAACAAATTCAACCAAAATTAACTAACCTCAAGAAATCTTTTAAATTAACTCTTATTTAAATGAGCTTATCAATTAAAATATTAAGACTTTATAAGCTTTGCAAAGCCCCTAAAGAGTAACTTAGTCTAAGCAAGACTTACATCTTAATGAGTATTCCTTCTTGATTGAGTGTATTCCTTCCCAGGAGCATGTGATTAATAAGCTTAGTCCTTGTGCAAATAAGTATTGGGCCACTTCAAGTATATACATTTCAAATGCAATAAGCTAACATTGCTAACACTCTCTGAATCATAAAATCTTTTAATAAGTTCCTTTTCTAAGTGTAGATGTAAATATATTTTGTAAGTAAGTGGATGAACCTTAGATATGAAGAGTAAACATGAAAGATTTTAGTTAAAATCTCTTCGACTTGAAACTAAAACACAAAATAAAAAACTTAGAACTAGAGGTCGAACCTAAAATTAAATTAAATAAATAATAGTAACTCAGTATAGAAAAATAAACCTCAAAATTTGAAAAAAAATCTAATTTATCATACCAATTGACAAACTAGGAAAATAGAAACTCAAACTTAGTAGAAACCTCTAAATGACATCATGAATGAAAAATTAGGATTTAAAATAATTCATGAGTTAATTTTAATCCCCAAAATAATTAAAATTCACAAACTCTAATTTTTTACAAACTCCACCTATGTAGATTGGAACAGTGAAATATATGTTAGCCAATATAGAAGTAAAGTTCTGGATCATATACACACTTGTGTAATCTAGTCTAGAAGCCCTCATGAAAGAAAAGTTCCTCAAATTATTGAAATTCATGACTCTATTAAAAGGAAAAATGATAAACTTATTGAAGTATTGGGTGATGTTTGTAGTATTTCATCAGTATTCAAGGTTGGCTCATCGTTTAAGATTGCTCCTATGTTGACTAAAGCCTAACAATGGAAAAAGAAAAGAAGAATTCATCAGAAACACATCTGGTATGATAAGAAAAAAGAGTTTCTAAGAAGAATTCCCATGAAATTGGATATGACTTGTATAAAACCTCTCATTTCATAAGTTAAAGGGTTGCCTCCTCGTATAGATGTTTTTTTGTTATAAACATCTTCTCAACCTACTTTTCCTATTCTAAGAAAGGTGCTACAACCCTAAGAGATTGAATAGTCTGAACTTGAAGTTGTTATAAAATAAGTTGATTGGATAGAAATTGATACAAATCTTATATATGCCTTAGTTGATCGAAAGAATTTCAGGGGTTGACCCATTGATAAAGTTTTTAGTGAACCAGAGTCTGACATGAAGCATCTCAGAGAAGAAGATGAAGATTAGAAACTTTTGAAGTGGTTGCCACCATCATGATAGTTAACAGGAGAGCTTCAGTAGGAGAATTATAAAATGAATATGTTGATTTGTAAGATGTTTTAGTTAAGGAAGATGTTGCACCGAACATAGCCTACTAATTTTTAAATCAATTAAGATAAAGGGATGAAACTCGCAAAAGACTGGAGAAAGGATAGTGAAGATTATTAATGATATTCAGTGAAGTGGAACCTAGTTCCAATTCTAGTATGGCACCAAAATGTTGTGGTTGAAGAGGGCCCATCACCTAATACAACTCAACATTTGTTAGATGAGTTAGGGCAAAGATATTATCATGTTGAAAAAGCTAGAAAGAAAGATGGAAGAATTAGTGGCATCAACACCCTCAATCCAAAAAAAAACTTTATCTCTAGTGGAAGTACATATATATGTGGAGGAACCTAAGACTATTCATGCATTTTACAATTCCAAGATGAAAAAAGTTAAGGAGAAAGTCTCCAAGAAACAGTCAGAAGCAACCTCAATTCCTGAGAAATACTTGAAATCACTTATTGGCCGACAAGTAAGGAATGCATTTGGTTATGCCCTAGGTAGTTCATTGGTTCCCAAATGATGAACATATACTAAGGGATTCAATAATGTGAAATAGCACAAAATATTTTTATCACCTAATTTCAAAGTGTTTGAAGGAACCAAGAATCCATGACAACACTTAGCACAATTCTACACTAGTTACTACAATGTAAGGGGATGTCATGCACTATTATTCTAACAATTTGTTAATAATTTATCTAGAACAACATTTGAATAGTATATTAAACTATCTAATGAATCAATTAATACCTTCGCTTTGTTAGAAGAGTTATTTATAAAAAGGTTTGTTGAGAACAACAATATAATTATCAGAAACATGATTGTTTAGAAATAAAAAACTAATTAGAATTTGGTACATTACAATCTGAGATGGAAAAATTTGTGCTTGCAGTGTGCACTTGGTTAGATGAACAACACAACATAGAGTTCTTACTAAAAAATATTTACAGGCCAGTTGCCTTCACGTAAACCATCAAAACTCTTACAATATTGTTAAGTAATGATGTTAACTTACAAGAGAAACCTAGGCAATTACTACATTTAAGTTACGAAAAAAAAGCAAAACCCTAGAAAGCCTTCAAGAAAAGAGCTAGGAATTTTCTACTATTGACAAAGGGAAACAATCAATTAAGAAACCTTATGGAACTTCAAGGTAATAGAAGTGACATCAAAGAAAGAGTAATCCTAGCTGGTTGGTCACGTAGAGAAACAAAACAACAAAATTATTCACAATATAAGTATTGCCACATCAATATAAATCACAACCACAAGTGTAATATAAGTATCTACCAAAAATGTTTCAGCCATAGTTATATAATAACAACAACCACTGTAATGTTATAGATCAAAAACCAAAAAGATGTACAATGTGAAGCTGTAAATTCAAATGAGCTGATAAAACTATCATTTGATTAATACTCTCCTTGTGCTACTAATTTAACAAAATAGGGTCTAATATCACACATGATTCATAAAATAAATCACACCACTTTAAATATTTCTAGAATTTCTAAACCTAGTGCTTTTTGCTAATATAGAACTAGTGGATGATAAGGAATACTATATAATCATTACTAAATATTCAAAACCCCAAGAAGGTCTTTTCAAAGAATAATCATCTAAATATGATCAAATTTGCTTAAAACTTTTAGGAGACCTGGATGACCTCGTAGTTAGGGTTGCACCTTACAAACTAGGGAAAGAAATAAAGTCTACTATCGATGAACTAAATGAAATAAATTTAAAAGCTCAACACAATCCTAAGCAAACATTCACAACTTCACTTTTGAATTAACAAAATATTGATAACATTATCTAACTCCTTGTATAATTTAGGGATTATTTTGCCTCGAGAAATGAATAAATGTCAAAACTAGCTTTATGATGATAGTTCATAAGTTAGAAATACAACCTGATGTTGTACCTATTAAGCAGCCACCTTGATGAATGAGACAAGTAGTCATGGAGGAGAAGATGTTGATCAGAGCAAATTTCAATCAAGAAGAAAAATATCCTTTCTGACTAGCCAGTGTTGTACACACTAAGAAAATATCCTTCCTGGCTACTCAGTGTTGTACACATTAAAGAAAAATAATGGACAAATACGTACATGTATAGATTTTAGAGATCTCAACAAGGCATGTCTCAAAGATGAATTTCCCTTACCCATAGCAGAACTTATGGTTGACAATGCCTCCTCACATGCCATTTTCTATTTTATGGACATATATTTAGGATATAATCAAATAAGATGCCTCACAAATATGAAAAAAATACTATATAGTTAAAATTTCATGCCTTTTAGCTTGAAGAATGTTTGTGCTACCTACCAACGCACTATGAACAAGATCTTTAATGAACTGTATCAAAAAAAAAAAAAAATTCTATGTTGTTGACTTGAGGGTAAGGGAAAAAGAGGAAGAAGTCTATTTATATGACTTGAGAGTTATTTAAAAATTCCCACATCTTTATTACATGAAAATGAGTCATTTGAAATGCGCTTTTGGAGTCGCCTCTGGAAAATTCTTAGAGTTTGTAGTATGGTATCATGGCATTGAAATTGAATAAGATAAGATTAAAATGATATTAGAAATGCCACTTCCCATAATTCTAACTAGACTAAAATCCTTTCAGGGTAGTTTGGGATATCTGAGACACTTTATTTCTAATATTTAAAGGAAGTTTTGACCATATTTTTCTTTAACCAAGAGGAAAGCCAAGTTTCATTGGGATGATAACTATCAACAAGCTCTTAAAAGTGTTAATTAATACCTAATGACACCTCCAGTGTTAGGAGCCTTCAACCTGGGTCAACTGTTAATCCCTTATTTTGTTGCTTTAAATGAATCCCATAGTGTCTTACTATCCTATACTAAAGAGGAATGTAAGGATAATGCACTATAATATTAAAGTTTTCATTTTATCCCAGCTAAAAGAAACTATCCTTTCATACAAAAAACTATTTAGCCTTGATTTTTGCTGTCCTAAAATTAGGACATTACACAGACTCTTCGAAAACCAGTCTAATCTCTAAGTATAATCTATTGTATTATTTGTTGACCCATCCAACTCTTCCTTGAAGACTAGCACATTGTTCAATGATCTTCTTGCATTTTAATATAAACTTTGTTCCCTTGCATGCTACCAAACACCAAGCTCTAGTAGACTTTTTAGCAACGGTTACCCTACCTGTCGATGCTCCTATAAATGATAGCTTATCTAATGAAAAAATTATCATGTTAAAAGATCCAACAAATCTTCAGAAGAATTCTATTTTGATGACACCTTGTCAGATAAGATGGAATCTATTTAAAAAGTTGTTATCCATATTAAAGTAAGAATAGGACTGGTATTCATAACCCCTAAGATAGAAATGATGAGGCTCTCATATAATTTATCAGAACCATGTACTAATAATGAAGTAGAGTTTGAAGCTTTGTCCACTAGTATGCATTTAATAAATCTAATGGACATTCAAGTAGTCAAAGATTTTGGAGATTCAAAATTAGTAATCAATCAGATCACTTGAATGTAAAAAAATTTCAAACCATTAATTTATCATAATTACTAGTAAAATATTAGTTTACTCAAATGAATTTTTAATTTCACTTGATATTTAATGCCTCATGGTAGTAAGACCATTGCAGGTGCTTTGGCGAATTTGGCTAAAGAGATAATATATCTGGATGAGGAATCATTGCTGATTGGAGTTTAAGGTTGTTAAGCTCTTTCTCTAGTTGATATAGACTGCATTAATCAACATAAAGAACAAATAATTGTTACTACAGTTAAAGAGTCAATTGTTTGGAGACAATCATTTATGGATTACTTATGAGAAGGCTAACTAACCTAAGCTAAGTTAGCAACTCATCAAGTGAAATTTGAAGCATTATTTTATTCCCTCTTGAAAGAGACTTTATCAAATGTCTTCAATCATATGTGGTGGTGATTCTTAGAGAAGCATGAAGCTTAGAAATTCATCAAAAAAATATGTTCAAGATTGTGTGGTGCTCATCAATCTAACCCTAAAAAGAAAGCTAAGATTAAGAGAGTGGGATATTATTAGCCAACAATGATCAATGATTGTAAGAAAATTGTGCACCTGTGTCATTAGAATCAAATACACTGTGTAATTTTACATCAACCATCAAATGTATTGCATCCTATGATTTCCTCTTGGCCCTTTGATTGTTAGTGCACACACATCATGGGTCTTATTGACCCTCCTTCATCCAAAGGGCATAAGTTTGTACTCAAAGCAACTAACTATTTCACAAAATGGGTGGACATATTCCTCTAAGAGAAGTGAAAGCTCATCATTTATTGCATTTCTTCAACAACCACATCGTATACCAGTTTAGTGTTCCTCGATGCCATATATCATATGTGGGGAGCCTTTTTCTTAATTTTGGACCACCACAAAGTTTGGGGATGACTTCTATCTAAGTGGTCAAGAAACACTTGATGAACAATTTACTATTTTTAAGGATAGAAATATTACTCTTAAACGGTACAAATCACTCAGATAAAGAAGTTATCCTTGACTCGTGCGTCTACATAACCATAGTTTTTACTCTATCTTACTAGGGGTAAGATAAGGTTTTACTTTCTTTCGGAGTCTAGATTTCCCTAGGATGAGGATTCCACATAGTTATTTGCGTCTACGGAATTGGACCTTCTGAGAAAACTCTCAATTATGAATATGTCTTATATTTTATTAAATCTTTAGTAAGTGTATGTTCGAAAATAGGTGACGTAGATTCAAAAGGCTGAATGATAATGCCGAGAAAACAAATGAGCTAGAATTTGGACCAACTCAATCAACCTACGTTAGAATAGTAGGGTTTAGGCTCGACAGTTTGAATTTATGAATGAGATCATTTTATCTTGATAAGGTTTTTGGAATTGGAACTTAGGTTAAGTTTGGACCCAGTGTTCTAAGATTCGAAATGGGTCTAGAGCTAGGGATTGAGATAAGAACTTTGTATTTTGGGTGAAATTGGATTTGGGTTGAATGATAAATGAGAAGATTTTAAAGATAATCTATGCTAAAGGGAAGATACGGTGGAAGGAGTTCTAGATTGAGGTGAAAAATTAACCACAACTACTAAGGACGCAAATAGGTGGACTAACCTAAATTTTGGGAATAATATACATGGTCAAGATGCCCATCGCATTCCATCTTTTTTGTCCTCATATTTTTAACATGTTATGTAACCGGAGTTCCTCCTTACTGACATAAAAGTGGCGAAAGAAGACCAACCCACTATATGGTTTGGGTTGCTTTGGTCACCCACATAATCTGAGGGTGTGGGTTTTTGATTTTACATGCCTTAGTCCTTAATTCTAATTCAAGGGAAACTTACTAACTAACTTAAGGCTTCTAGACTAAGCTACTCATAGAGCAAGTGTGTGCTCTTAGGTTTTCATGTTCATTTTCTATTCAAAGGTGTGGTTAAAGGAATTATTATATTTTTTTTAGTTTGATAATTTATAAGTGATTTATCTTCACCTAGAAATCATCATTTAAAATGACATATCAGGGTTTTCTAGTTGTTACATTGTTATTTTTCTATTCTAAGTGAAATTCTGGTCTTTCCGTCCTATAGCTTTGTTTTCTCCCTATGTTTTTTTTGTTCTCCTTCCCTAGGTTTTAATTATGGTTGAGAAGGTACATTCCCATTAAACTATTAAAAGTATTTAAATTATTCTGGAAATAGTTTTGATATTTAAAAATGTATTGGGAACATAATTTTATCTTTATTATGATTTATTTAAATTAAAGTAATGTAAAACTAAAATACTCAAAAGTTTTAGGCTATGAAATCATACATTCCTAGGGGGAATCATATTCATTCATGTAGTCACTCAATCAGGTGAATATATAAATCTTTCATAAGCTAAGAAAGTTGAGAGACCCTAGCAGATATTAAATTTAGATTCCTAACGATCATGGGTTTTTTGAAAAATGAGTTTAATATTGAATGAACAGATCTCTTAAGGGAAGGATCTGATTTAAGAATAATTTTGTCTTTTTAATTTTTAAAAGAGGGTCTTTAGTTTTATTGTTCTAAATGATCTTGATTGCTTTTTTTGCTTTTTTAGAGATAATTTCTTATAAAAGTTTTAATAGAAAGGGTTTTGAGGAAATACTTCCAAGTTTTAAGGAAAAGAACTTCTAGAATGAGTTCTTATAACAACTTCTTCCTAATGAAGCCTAGAACTTTATGAAAAATTATATTTTCAAAAAGAGAATGTGACCTAAAAGAGAATTTATTTTTAGTAAATTTTATTAAAAAAAAATTAAAAGAGAATGTTAATTCTTAAAGAAGAGATTTTAAGCATTGTGACCTTTCTCCATGAGCTTTTCTAACTTTTGAAGGATTGGAAAAAAAACTTAGAGTTCATTTAGTTATAATATAAAAATCCTTTCTTAAGAGGTTGATTTAAATTTTAAGACAATTTTCATTTTAGAGTACATTTAATTAGAGTAGAAAATTCATTTTTCCTTCATGAAATTCTTTTTGTTTGAAAATATTTCTTTTTTAGCATATTTAGCTTATTTTATAAAGAGAGGAAATATCTTTTAAAATTATTGTTAGGCTTCCTTCCCTCTCACTCAACATAGAGGAGTTTCATTTATTCATCTATATCTCTCATACATCAATTTAAACCACTCCCATTATCCTGTATAGTCTTAACAATAATAAAGCATTAAATAAACATGCAAGCAATTTTTCATGCAAAAAAAAAAAGAACGTAAACATTCATTCACATGCAAATCATATAATTTCATTATTTACATCATAGAGATTCCACTAGTCTCAATATTTCTTACATTTACAAGTATATTATATGAGTGAAGAAAGAAAATACTACACGAAACTATCTAAATATTAAGTATGTTATACATAGGGTCTTCATTAAGTAACATGCACACTTACATGCATATATGTATATATGGTTAGTCTAAATGAGGTCAACAAATGGACCCTAATATGTGTGGCAGACTGTACAAAGTATGACGCACATATTGGTGTTGACCTACATGATTGACCAGGTTTGAGAACAGGTCATCGACACCCTCATTCGAATTTGGTTTAGACGATGACTTTGAAAATGTGAAGCTCTCCTCGAGTTTTTTTTAGGATATTTGTCCGTTATATTTCTTCAGTTGATTTATGTTTGTGGTTAAAATTTTTTAAGGTTTTGGTTCCTGTTGGGATGTCTTATTTTCATTAGTTAATTAACAAAGGTTTCAATTTTACTAATTCAATTTTATTTTGAGAGCTTTGAGTTTTATTAGATTGATCATTATGGTGTTGACCTCATTTTTTATGAGATCTACTTTTCCTCTTAGTACTTAGGATCTAATCATATGACTTTCCTTTTTACTATCCTAGAAGACTAGAGCTGAAACCCACCTACATAGATATTCAAACCACTCCTAGCTCTCGTTGAAACCCTACATGGATGGTCATGAACTTCCAGCACCTGGAAGGTTGAGATTAACATGTGAGGATTCAACGGTGAGTCCCCATAGGACTGTTGAGCTTAAGGCAACCCTGGTGTCTAGGGTTTGGTCTCTCGCAAACTCAAGAACATAACAATTCCCCACTTGTCTTAAAGCCCTAAAATTACACCCATTGAACCCATTTCCCTTTGCTCTTTTGAAAACTCATGTGGGTGGTCTACAAGCTCTTAGATGTTTAGCTAGGGTAGTTAGGACCAACGCATGGAGGATCCAAAATGGACTTCCTCATAGTTTTATGGCTTAAATAAGGTAATCATCATGATTGGCATATCTAATAGACTTCAATTCCAACTAAGCCCTCAATTTTGGCCTTCTAACCCCTAACTTCTCAAAAATTATGAAAATGCCCCTAGAATCCTAAATTTCCAAAAGTGGCCCAAATCCACAAATTCTCTTCAAAAATCATATGAAAATATTCAAAATCAATCAAATTGACCAAGATACCCCATTTTCCCCAAAACTCCCAAAATATCACCAAACATTGCCAAAATTCATCCCAAAGATCATTTGAAACTTCCCCACATTGCCCAATTCACTAAATTTGCCAAATTTGACCAAATTGACCAATTTTGACCAAAATCCCAATTTTACCCCTAACTTACCAAATTCTCCAAATCAATCTGAGTTTCCACCAAATTCATTTCAATTTCACCCAATTTCAAACCCAAATTGTACATCAACTTACCCAATCTAAATCTACACCACTTTGGAGCCCAATTGAACGAACCTCCAAACCCTAATTTCAAATTTGAGCCAAAATCCCCAATTTGACCATACCCCTAAATTTAATCAAATTGAAACCCATAACCGACCGAATTCCTTCAATTTTGAATCTCAAACTCTTCCAAATACTCCCCTAAACTAATTTGAACAATCAATTGGTCTAGACCCAAACTCAAACGTAGCATAAATCTAGCCCAAATCAAATCCCCCAAAATTGACCCTAAGCCAAAACTCCATCAAAATTTAGCCCTTCAATCAATTCAATTCCCCTAAATTCTCTTTCAAAATTCTTCATGAAATCCTCCTAGACCAATTTGGACACTTTAATCGATTTTTAAACCAAGCCCAAAACAATTTTTTAGCCCAAACCCTATTTTTGAACTTAAAATCCAAATTAACCCAAACCTTTGAAATTAACCATACCTAATCTTCTCCTACTTTGACTAGAATCCTATTATGTTAATCAAATCAACCAAGAACCAAATTTTGAGCCATGGACCAAGGGTGCCTTAAATCATGCAAACCCATCTCCAAATTTGGTTAATCCCACTATCCCATGCCATCATCCCTCAAGCCTCTATGTAATCACAATTAAAACTTCCCTGACCTTCTGTAACCTTGCTAGCCACCCCCCTGGCTTGGCCAATTAATCCTTAATTCCATGGCTGTAAATTGAGCCCCTCTCATAGCTAAAGGAAGAACGTTATCAATTTCTTTAAGGAGACCACTCCAAATTACTCTCAATGCTTCCTCCAACCTTCTTAAGTTCAACCCCACCACTTTCACCAACTCAAATCCACTGTCCAAGCCTAATTTAATCAGCCAAATCCAGGGCTTTTTTTTTTCACTCCACTAAACTTCAAATTGATTGTTCCAAAAGCTTCCCCAAACTAAACGAGGAAGTTCCCCATCGAAGCTTCTTCACTTTGAGAACTCTAACCCACTCCTAGACCAAACCCAAATCACCCCTTGATAGAACACTTGGTTAAGCTCAACCTCAGCTTGAATTGGCACTTGTAGGAGCTTTGTAAAGTCAAATCGAACGTCTAAAATAAACCCAATCGAGGCCTCACCTCTTGTGATAAGGTATAGCTTACTAACCCTAAAATCGTGCTCGATTTCATCAATTGTGAAGTGACCTTATTTTTCATATGCTTTTAACCGTATGGATATGTTCATCTCAACTAGATGAAGCTATAGAATCAAACCCCATGCAATTTGGTTGAGTATCGTGTGAGATCTTAGGTTTTAAAAATGTGTAGTTCTCAGTTTATTTAAGATGGAGACGATAGACGTCCATTCGCATGTGTATCGAATCAACGTGTCAGAAGGTATCAGACAAAAACTTGGAGTGCGGGCTGACGAGGCGCTGACTCAAAATGCAGCATCAATTGGAAGGCCACAACATGGAGCTTTGACGAGACTTATGTCGCACTTGCGCTGAGTTGGATAAGTAGGAAAATAGGCTTTTAAATGATTTAAATAATTCAAAAACTTCAAAAATTCATAACTTGGTGTAGAAAAATTATAAAAATGAAATAAAAATACCCCTGTGCTCAGTAAACAGAGGAGAATCATGTGGACCAAAAATAATTTTTTTTTACCTTCAATTTATTTTTAAACTCATTAAATACTCTAAACCCTTAAATTATAAATAATTAAAAGTTAATCACCATAATGTAAAATTTGAAGAATTTGTTCTCTTTGTGATTAAGAGTATTCTCTGATTTTTAAAATGTCAGATAACACCCTAACATGGTAAACCCTAATTTCCAAAATTAAGCCACCATATTGCTTAAAAATAATTATATAAATTAAAATAAAAATCAGAAAGATATGAGGTTTGTTTTTTGTTGGTTCAATGTGGTCACAGGAGCATAACAAAAAATAAAGCCTAAGTTTAAATGTCTTTAAAATATAATTTCCTAATTTAAGCTATTAAAACCCATAAAAAAATATATATATAATTCAAAAAAATCATAAAAATTGATCCACACTAAAGAAAAAAAAACATATTAAACCTCTATAAAAATTTGAAACAAATATGAATTAATTTAACCATCAAAGTTTATTTTTTAAGATTAATTGGATTTTTACACTAAAAAAAGTACATAAATAAAATATAATTAAGCAAATTATGAAAATTTATTTGGAGTGATCCTTTTTGCCAAGTGCACCCAAGAAAAACAAAATTGGTGATAAAATAAATAGTTAATTTTTAAGCTAATTTCCAACTTAAAAATAAATAAAAATAATTAAAAATCACAAAAATACAAAAATGCACCAAAATCTCACAAATTGTACTCTGATCACTTGGGACCAATTAGAATATTTTTCCTTTTTTTAATGAAGTTATGNTAAAAAGTAATTTTTGAAATTTAATTATATTTTCTATTTAAATAATCACAAAAACAAATAAATAATTGTAATAATTAAAACAAAATTTAAAAACACATAAAATTCAACTCAAGTGGCCCTTTGTTTAGGTGAAACTACAGTAATTTGCCTAAGGACTGAAACTTTACCTTGGTCGAGTGAGTGAATTAACTTCGAAATTTCCTATTTTTGGACTAATATAATTATAAAAAATTAAATAAAGATCTAAGAAATATCATTCCTTCTAAGGTATTTCAATTAACTCATGAGAGATAGGTCAACAAATTTTCAAACCCATATAAATTAATTTAAAAGATTTATGAAGATAGGAGCCTTAGGGGCAAAGTTGTAATTTCCACTATTCACCCCTACTTGAAGTTTAGGATGGGCTAAAGCATTAAAGGGTAATATTTTGATCCTAAGCAATATTCTAAAGTGATTGAAACATGAGGGTAAAAGGTAGAAATTAATTGACCTTCACTTTTTTAAAAAAAGGGTATAGCTGTAATTATCCAACTTGTTAAACTTTGGAAGAAGAAATTAATTTGAATGATCTAAATGTTTGGGACATAGGTCAAGAAGTCAATAACTTACTAATCTAGAGTCCCAAACCAATGGTTGAGCTATAGGTTAACCTTTTTAATTAAATGTTCTTAATATGACATTTTTTTCTAAAATTACACATCCACCCCTAATGACTTTAGAGATTTGTAGTGAGCTAAGTTTAATCTAATGATATTTAAGGGTTAGTTGGAAGAAAAACCACAAATAATCCCCTTCAAACATTACAAGCTCAAACTTGTCAATCCCTCTTCTTACAAGTTACTTAATGTAAAGAACTGACCAGTGTTGTATTGGGTTTTCACCGATATACCCGCTGCTCCTTAATTTGCTTAGTAGTGGCTGGAATCTTCGTGTAAAAGCATTTTCTGCGAAGGTCCACCTGTATTCTGGTGGTTGTAGTTAAAGGAAGAACCCGTAATCCATATCGAGTTCTTGAATTTTTTTTTGCCTCGACTTCCACCTCGAGAGTTGTTGGAACATGGGTAATTTCCATGTAGAAGGTTACCGTATTCCCTTCTACTCTCATGCCACCATGTAGGCTTCTGATGAAGTTGCATCATTAGCATTTGGATGCCATCTACGACGTTTATCTCCATGCAGAAGATTAAGGGAATTCTGAAGTTATGTTCCCCTATATACATCTTTCCTTCTCTTAACTTCTTTCCTGACTCAGTAGTGAAGTTAACTCCACTAAAATTCACCTGATAATTTAACTCCTCAATAGCAGCTTTTGGGATGTTGCCGATGTTGGCGCAATATGTTGTGGCTCCGGTGTCAATGATTGCGCTCAACTTGAATCGTTCAACTCCGGCAATTTCAAATGTTACTGAACATTGTATAGCCTGTTTAACATCTTCCTTGGAGTCCTTTGTGCTTGCTTCTTTACAAGTTTGCACATCATCTTTGATCCATTTCCTTCCTCAGTGATGAACTTAGTTAAGTCTCTTCTTCATCATCTTCAATGACAGCTTTTCCCTTATCGTATATTGCCAACTCCTGGAGGTCATTGTTGAGGTGAGCCTCTATATCGGCTTATATCTTCTCCTTTAATCTTCTATTTTCTTCCATGAGATGATCCACGTACTTAATTAATTTTTGTATCAAAGAATCTTTTGATTGGAATTGTAGTAGAGTCAACTCCTTGATTCCTATGGCCAGGTAGAATTTTGCACATAGTGGGCACGCCTTCATTTTGCATAAGACGCAATGAATTCACATACTTATATTTGTGATGGTGGAACAATATGTGCATCTGAAATGGTGTGCCACAATAGGTTTATTAAATTCCCATAGGTGGTTACATTTCTCTTGTTCTTCAGGGACCTTCACTTTATACCTCCATCCTAGGTCTTCTTTCTTTAGCATATATCCAGTCACCTCAACTGGACAATTCTCCAATGCTGACTGTATATGCAATACGGTATTAACGCCTCCTTTGCCTTCTGATATAGAGCATATTGCATATGAAGGATCCTTGTCAAATACTACGGACAGCACGTCATAATCTTCTGGAAATTCTAGATTGTTTACTATGGTCGCGCGAGCCATATTTCCAGTTTTTCTTTTGCATTCTCTAGCAAAATGACAATCTTCCCCGCAGATGTAGCATATGCATTTTGTGGACTTTGTCTTATTCTTGTTCTTTACCACACGAATCCGACCAAGTACAAGTCAACACAGAACTATGGCTATTATAGTTCATTCAGGGTTCACCATTGACCTAAAAACAAAAAGAGAAATCAGAGGAAAGGAGAGAATGGTTTTCAATTATCGATCTCTAAACGACAATACGCACAAGGATCAATACTCCCTCCCAGGAATCAATACGGTGATTAAAAAGATTGGAAATAGTAATATCTACTCTAAGTTTGATTTGAAGAGAGGATTCCACCAAGTAGCAATGCACTCGGATTCAGTCCAGTGGACATCTTTTACAGTGTTGACTGTGCTACACGAATGGCTCGTAACGCTATTTGGATTGAAAAATGCCCCAGCGATATTTCAACGAAAAATGGATAATTGTTTTAAAGGCTGCATGGACTTTCTTGCGGTCTACATTGACGACATAATAATTTTTAGCAGAAATGAAGAGGAACATAAGGTACATCTGGAAAAATTCCTCAGAGTTATAGAGAAAGAAAGATTGGCACTCTCACCTACCAAAATAAAAATTGCAGTAACAGAAATAGAGTTTCTTGGTGCGGTAAAAAAACAACGCAAGATAAAACTATAGCAGCATATCATCAGAAAGATCGCTAATTTTCCTAATAAAAGATTAAAGGAAAAGCAGGGCTTAAGATTATAGCTTGGGATTCTAAACTATGCACGAGGATATATAACAAATTTGGGAATTTTACTAGGTCCATTGTATCAAAAGACATCTCCCCACGAAGATAAAAGAATGAAAGAACATGATCTTGTCCAGAAGCTCCCGGATCTAGAAATCCCACCACCACACGCTTATATCATTATGGAGACTGATGGATGCATGGAAGGATGGGGTGGCGTCTGTAAATGGAAGAACTTGAAAAATGATTCAAAATCAGCAGGAAAAATTTGTGTCTACGCCAGTGGAAAATTCCCAATTATTAAATCTACCATAGATGCAGAAATTGTTGCATATATGGAAACTTTGAATTCCTTAAAAATCCATTATTTGGACAAATTGAAAATCACTTTGAGGACTGATTATCAAGATATCATCTCCTTTTACCATAAATCAGCTCAAAACAAGCCATTAAGGGTGCAATGGCTAACATTCACTGATTTTATCAACAGCT
Source organism: Phalaenopsis hybrid cultivar (assembly GCA_002079205.1). NCBI lineage: Eukaryota > Viridiplantae > Streptophyta > Magnoliopsida > Asparagales > Orchidaceae > Phalaenopsis > Phalaenopsis hybrid cultivar. The sequence continues at coordinate 28,477 of JXCR01041976.1, forward strand.
TGGGGATCACTATCCATTTCGAGCACACAACGGGAAAAATAACATTCTCGCCGACTCACAATCCAGGCTAACCTTTATTCTTGTTGCAGGAGATATTAAAACCATCTCTATATTTTCAGCCAAGGAATGAATCTTGGAAGACGCAATAAGGGAAATGAGTTATATTCAAAAATTGCATCAGGAGCTGATTTCCAATGGAGAATCAAAACAGACAAGGCCGCATTTAAAGAATGATGGCAGAGGTTCAGAAATGGCCGCCCTTGTAATTCAGGACAAGTCAAGGACACCAACTACATACACTGGGAAATACTTTGGTCATGCTTTGACCACCCCATCAACCTTGATGCTAGAACAAGATTATAAGGAGCAGCAAGAACAATTGAAAAAGAACAAGTTGAAAGAGTCATTGAGGAACTCAACATCCTACGAACGATAAACGAAATAAAATCCCTGCATTGCAAATGCAATACCATAAAGGATAACGTGTACAAAGATCTCGATTGAATGTCTACTGTAATGAGTCCGAACTCAACTCAATCATACACGTACTAATGATGCTTAGAGCTTGTAATACTCACACATGGGTATCAACACTGGCAAGCAGAAGAATCACACCTCCTGGTCACAAGGGTTTTAGTATCAAGGCTTACGAACACAAGCTATGCAGGGTTCCGGTACAATGTCGCTGAAATAGCTGATTATTTAGCATCCAATGGAATGCTAGCTTTACCAGGAACAAAGCATACAATTGATCAGCTTAAAGGCCTTGACTGGCATTTGAGGCCCGCAAAAAATCAAAGAATTCAAATTCCCAGATCCCTCTCGGTACGACAAAGGATAGATGTCACTATACATCTATCATTCTCTTAATAATTGCACATTGCTCCACCAATTCCTCTGGAAGACCTTGACCCAGAACAAACAATGTTCATGGCCTCTCCGACGGGCCAATTTTCGATGATTCTCCTTCCGAGAACAAAGAAGACGAGGACAACCCGTTCTCACTATTTTTATATTTTAATAAATACAACAATGAAACTGAGTCATTAGCGAAAGTTGGTGGAAATGATAGCCTTCAAGATGAGAACACTATTATTTTGAATGAAGAATCTGATGATAGCTCAGTTGATGATGGCAATGAAGACTATGAAGGAAATTCATCCTCCATTGAATCCATATTTTCTTCTCAGTTTCTCCAAGAAGATTTTTGATATACAGAACCTTGGCCTTGTTGTCAGTAAATTGCTTTTCATTGACTAAATTTAATGTAATTGATTCCCATTTAGATATAACATCATCATATAAAGAGAAATCATCTGGTAATACCAATTGGATTCCTTGTGTGATTCCAGCTGATGGGAGGTTCCACATATTTTGCTGATAAGTTCTTTTGAAATCAAAGGCCTTAACTCTATGGTTGTTGTAGGAGGATGAAATTGAGGGCTCATATTGCTTCCCCGACGTGGCTGACGGGTACATAATTGGACCCATGATGAACTTCAGGGTGACCTATTCAACAACGTAATAAGTTCAAACAAACTTGAAATGGTTTGAAGGATTCTTATATGTTGTTTAGGGTTATGCACCCAACACTTTTATAATCTTTTGGATATTTTGAATAACAATTGAACTTATTATGATAGGCTTCATTACTACTTGGTAGTTGTTTCTTTTTACTTCACACTTTTAAATACATGCATGATTATGAATGCTAACATTTCAGCGGAGGTAGTAAAATGATGACAGCTACACATTTATAGTTTATTTATCGTCATTTTATTACTACAATTTACCATTACTTTAATATATTATGCATTCTTGGTTGAAATATTTTTAAAAGTCAAAATAAACAAATTTTAAATTTCAAATAAACATTTTTCAAAATTAAAGTTAAGCATTTTTTCAAAACAAACAAAGGAACATAATATGTCCTTTTGAATTTACGGGAGTCTCTCAGATGAGGTAACCTACGGTTGCTAACGAGATCTTCCTAGTTTAAATGAGCTTAACAACTTGTTAAGACTAAGTAAATTCAAATGAAAATAGTGGTACCAAAATGAAGGAATTATAGGATTCTAACCAGTGTCGCTATAATCAACTTTAACTCCCCCCCCACAACACTTGAAGAATAACAAAACTAGACACAAAAACTGTAAAACCTTAAACCTTGAACCTGGAGTTGTCACTTGGACGTAGAGCTTGGAGCTAACTCTGTGAGCATCATGACAACAAAGTGTAGAAGAACAACTTCGAGAAAACAAACCGGTCAACAACAACAAATCTTTCTTTAGAACTAAATAAAATCTCATAAGATTTCAAAGTAACTAGTGTAGTACGATATAAATCCTCAACTTATGATGTGTAATTTAAGCCCTAACTAGTTTTAGGCTCCGAGATTGTTATTGATTATGACATAAACCCTCATATCTTCTAGGCTATTTGTGTGACCGTGGCATGCAAGTGTAAGCCCTAAATAATAAAACTAGTAGGATGAAATATCAAATAACACTTCCTAGAAAATGAAGCCAAACAATATGATAGTTTGAGAAGTCACTGAGGTTTCCCTTAGATCATTGACATCACCTACCTTTCATTCCTTTAGATTCCTAAAAATAATTTTTCCCATTTGATCCATTTCCTTTTAAATTTCCAATGTCCAAGCTTGAAAGCCTTAAGCTTTGAAATTCTTAAAAAAAAACCTATTGATCTAAATTGAGAGTATTCTTAAGCGACTTCGGTTGCTTATGATGTAATTAACTATAGAGCCTTGTATCAAAAGAGAACTTTGGAACTCGACTTAATATAAACCATATCTAATCTTTTATATTAGATAGAGGAACTTGTCAGTAAACATAAAAAAAATTTGTAAACCATAACGGATGTCATAAATATTTTAGTTCATTTAATCGAGCCTTATTATCAATTAATACATCTGTTCCTCGGGATAAGTGAATCATTTGTGATGTTGTGCTCGTCTATTTAAACTATTGTATATATAGGACCAGTTCGGTCTCATGTTCTCAAAAGTAAAACATTATTTTTCAAAACTAAATACTTTTCAAAAAACATATATAACTGTGAAGTCTGCCAAAGCCGTAGGAAGTACCCCCAAGATGGGTCTTGCTACCCCCGCTCATCTAGTCGTCATTGCACCTGTCACCATTCTTACCCCGTTCAAGGGAAAAGGTGTTCAAGTGGATAATGATCCTATCATTGCGGAGGGTTTGACTTTCCCTACAACAACTTCTATGTTTGAAGTGCGTTCTAGCTGGAGGTGCATATCTTTGACCCGAGCACAAATGAGAAACATGAATAGAAAATTTGCCAAGATAAAGAAGATGAAAGTTATTGATGATTTTTCCCCTGTAGAGGATGCAAAAGATGAATTTGGATTACCCTAGTCTTCATCGTTGTTAGGAGGAACCAGGTTTCACCCACTTTCTGCTGCCTAGGGTGAGGAAGATTTCAAGAGGATTGCTGCTACGCCACCTCGTCTTTTCCACTATGAGAGGTGGAGCGAGAATAAGACCAAAGCTATGTCGATGGCTCGATTATGGAGTATAATTGAGAGGCTAGCAGTAAGAGAAAACTGCTCAGTTGCTGAGATTCTTAGAAGGATGAGATGAGTACTGCTAACGCCCGTCTTGAACTGAGACTAGTTTCACAAGAGAAACCTCGTTTCTGAAGAAAAGGATCGAGTAAAGATGATGGATCGTCTCTTGCAGTATTTACTTGTACCACTCATCGACGTGTTGGTACTACCGACAGACCATCCGGTCTTAAGCTATCAACACTAAAAGAGATGGTGTGGCAACATAAAATCGTTGGGTCGGTAACTACTTGTATGATCAAAGTCAGAAGTTTTGACGAGAATCTCAAGCCTGAATAAATTGTTGTTACCTCAGATAAGAATATTCATCAGCCAGCACCAGTGGATCTTAAGACCATTAAGGGAAGTTTGATTCAAGCAACGTTGGATAAACTAATGAAAAATCTCAGATAATTGTCGCAAGAAAGGAGGAATGAGTCTGATGATAATGGAAAAGAAGATTTGACTGATTACATGGAATAGGAGTATGCCGGAGTGAATGTGATTGAGACCTGAGCATCATTGTCTCTACAGGAGGCCCAGGCCCTCGTAGAGAGAGATGACGCATAGGCATTATAAAGGCTCCTTCAGCAGAAGGACAAGATGATTGACCTCATTAAGAAGAGAATGGAAGAGATGATGGCTGTCATAGACACACTTCAGTGCTAGCTCCGAAGGAACTGGCTGCAGAACTGGTCCAAATCGTGGATGGCAGAAAAGATTTCACCTCCTTCAATAGATAAGAGCAACCGAAGAATGACTCTGTCTAAATTTTAATACTAGAAAATGATATTAAGCTGGTAGTAGAACAATAGGTGTGAGAGGCCCTATTCCAATCAAAGGGAGGGGCGTTGATTCTGAGGGGTGAACTAAGGTCCCAAAGAGTTTGACATCATCCATTATCGTAATAGCTTCGTACCACCTCTGTTTAAGACTTTCGATGGGATAGGAAACCCCCGACAACATGTTGCCTACTTTCATAGAAGTTGTTGCAATGCGGGGGACTGATACTTTGTTGTTCCACCAGTTTATTAGCAGCCTCTCTGGAGTTGCCTTTGACTGGTACGCAGAGCTGCCAAATGGTTCGGTGAAAATGTTCATAGAATTAGAAAACTTGTTTGTCAAGAGGTTTGCTGGAGCTCAGCACTACATCACCATCGGTGAACTTGTGGTCGATAAACAATGACCATATGAAACTTTAGTGGAATATATTCTACAATGGAGCAATTTAAGTATGAAATGCAAACCATAGCTCCAAGAACAACATGCGAATGGGATTCTGCTGAAGGGTATCCATGGCCCGATAGCATTTCTCTTCAAGGGTTTTACCATTAAGACTTTAACGAAATTGCTCAGCAAGGCTGACAGTCTTCAAGAAGAGACTAAGTAGCTCAATCTTTTGGAGAAGTGTGATAAGTAGAAATCGGTCAAAGCCTTCGAGAAAAAAATCTTAGACTCTTGCAGCAGTGGATAATGGAAAGCAGCTGATGAAGGCTTAAAGTAATCGTGACAAAGTATTCAAATGCCACATCAGCATGATCAACATGCATCTCAATAAATGTATCATCACATAGAGGGAAAGTGCACGTTATCGGAGCTCCTGAGAAAGGTTTTTTTCTTTTAAGGATGAAGCAATTGGTAAGATATTTCGCAGCCTGATTAAGAGATCCAATTTTTAATTGCCAAACCCAAGAGACCAGAGGAGGTGGACAAGAAGGATCATCTGTTGTTTTGCCCTTATCACGGAATGCTTGGTCATACAATAGAGGGTTGCTTTACTTTCAAGAATTGGCTCAAGAATAATCTCAAGAAGGAGAAAAAAATGACCCCAAAAGAGTATATGAAAAAAACTTGAAAGAGGTTCTGTTATTTTCATTTCGGCCGATCCTATTGGTCTGATCGACTCGCATGCAAACGATGATGGATGGAGTACAACATGGGCAAAATCCTCGAAGATGTTACATCAGATTCATACATCTTTGGTGTTTGCTTCGATTCAGAGTTCGAGGCTTGCTAAACTGGCACTATCGATTATAGTTAAAGAGCCGCTTCAGGAGAAGAAGACGGAGATGACCACTAAAGAAAAGAAAACTGAAGGTTCGAAAAGTAGACTAGATAGCTTTTACTAGGATTGTTGTTTCGGACATGGGAGATAAATCCCTCGAACCTCTAACTCTGTATGATTATTCGTTTGCCCCCCTGGGGTACTAAAATGAGCATATTTCTGATATTGGTTACATTTTGACTGTTTCTAGCAATAACGCAACTAATGACAACCAACCTAAATTAGATCTTGATTTCAATTTCAATAATAATTCTTAAATCATACAAAACCTCAGTGATCACGATAAGGAGGAGGGTGCCGACGAGGACTATTACGATAGCTCCATAAGTTGCTCCAGCTTAAGAGGAGACGCCTACATATTCAATGCAAAATTTGGAAGAGATAACAGATCAACTTAAGAAATGAAAAAGTTTTACTCACAAGAATGGGTCCGAAAGACAATGCAAAGCAAATGGTTACTCAAGGAGAGCTGACACCGACAGCAATTGAAATACCCGTTCAGGAAGGAATTGAGGGAACTATTAATAAAAAAGTGAAGTACAACATGCCAGCCCATTTTCGAAAGTTGTCCGCCAAACTGAGCATCAATAACACTATGATCATGTCAAAGGAGATGAGAGAAGCTCTGGTTAGGGCCTTGCTCAACCCAGATATTTACTTAGCTCAGCTGGTCGATAACTTATTGGATGAGTTATGCACATTAAGAGAACAATACGGCGTTACCTTTACGGACCGTGACTTGTTGCTCGGTATAGCAGACCATAAACGACCTCTATACATTTATTTAATCATTGACAAATTTACAGTCTCCAGATTGTTAGTTGATATGGGAGCATCAATAAATGTGATGAACCTGCAGACCTTAACATACCTGGAAATCAATGCCCGAGAACTAAAAACAAACAAGATGATATTAAGGGGCTGCAACTAGAAGGGAGAAAGAGCTATTGGTTTAATAACACTAGCTATAGTGATAGGTGATCTGGCAAGGACACCCGTAAAATTCCACATAAATGATTTTGAGACATCATTCAATGCCTTACTTGGTCGTCCCTAAATCCGCATCAAATGGTTCTGTTGTCTCTACACCAGTGTATAAAGTACAAGAAAGGCGGTCAAGAGCAGTGCATTAAGGGAGATTTACAGCCATTTTTTGTGCATGTAGTAGGAATCCACAAAGATACTGCTTACTATGCACCTCTGAGAAAGATGATTTTCTCTAGAAATGTCATGCTAAATAAAGCAAAGGAGCTAGAAGAGAGACAAGACAAAGACATTTGATTCTAGTTCAGCAGTCCCTCACCACTCCCTTGCAGTGACATGGCAAAGGTTTCTCTAGAGCTCGCAACTGAGGTCGAGGCTGAGACGAGGTCGAGGAAGAAACGATGAGATCACTGAACAAAAGAGTCCGGTGATCAACATTGATAACAAAGATAGTTCCGAGGAAGAAGAAATCAAGAAAGAAGCAATGATGATAAATCTGAGAAAGTCACAGTTTGTGATTTCTCTAGAAGATGGAAAGAATGAAGAATACAAATCAATGTACAATAGGATTAACAACTATGTAGAGGTTGTGACCCTGACCCTGTTCCATTCTCATAAGGTCGAGGGTCTGGTGGTCAAGGAAGTGCATGGTGTGGATGTCAAACCAATTAACTTCTATTGGGGTGCTTCTTCTTCTAACCCTAAAAATGGAGCAAAACTAGAAGATATTGCTCTATCTAAATTAATGGAACTTCCTTCTGAGTGGTATTCTCCTTGTGCCCAAAGATTAATTCAACATGGTGTTGTGCCTAAGCAGTGATTGAAAGACCAATCACACCTTTTTAAAAAATTATGGAGTAATATCAGTCAAACATTTTGTTCAAATCACGGTCTTTGGTTTGGCATGGTAGAGCCAGCGGATGATACGAAATTTTTCCAGCATGTTACTGATGAGCCTGATGAAGATTGCTTAGAAGCTTCAGAGGATCTTGAAGATTCTCCAGTTGAGGATGCTCGGCCAAATTTTGAAGAAGAAATTAAGTCGACAATTGACGAGGTAAGAGAAGTTAACTTGGGGAAAAGTGAAGAGCCTACACCAACCTTTGTTAGCTCTTTCTAAGTGAAGAAGACTTCACGAACATAGTCAAATTATTAATGGAGTTCAAAGACTGTTTTGCCTGGAGTTACGATGAGATGTCTTGATTAGCTTCAGAGGTTGGAGTTCAAAAGTTGGAATTTGATCAAACTGTCATTCCAGTCAGACATGCTCCTAGAATAATGCATCTGGATATTGAGTAACAAATCATAGCAAAAGTCAAAAAAATAATAGATGCTAATTTTTTCTGTGAAGAGCAGTATCGACCCGGTTGACCAATGTGGTGTTGGTTAGAAGGAAGAATGGTCAAATTTTAGCATGCGTGGATTTCAGAGATCCACGAATCTGGTTGTATCTGAATTTCTGCTAGTGATTCTAGAGTTGATGATTTATATCTCATCGACCCACAAAATTTTATCTTTTATGGACGAGTCATTTGGATACAATCAGATTAAGATGGCGCCAGAAGATGAGAAGCTCACATCGTTTAGAATGTCATTTGGAGTGTTTTGCTACACGATAATGTCATTCGAATTAAAGAACATCGATGCAACTTTTTAGTGAGCGATGATGAGAATCTTTGATGACTCATCCGTAATTAAGTTGAATGTTATGTGGATGATGTGTTTATTAAGAGTAAATTGAAGGATGATCATTTGTATGATTTGAGAATTGTTTTTGGGGGGCTACAAAAGTTTAACCTTAAGATGAATACCTTAAAGTGTGCCTTCGGTGTTACCTCTGGCAAATTATTAGGGTTTGTTGTCCGTCACCGCGGAATTAAAATTAATCCAGAAAAGATTAAAACCATCTTAGAAATGCCACCCCTAAAATCTTAAAGAAATTATGATCATTTGAAGGGAGGTTGACATATCTCAGATGCTTTATTTCTAATTTTTCAAGTTAAGTGTCATCCATTCTCTATGTTGGTTAAGAAGGATGCCAAGTTTGCTATGGATGACAAATGTCAACATGCCTTCAAGAACATCAAGCAATATTTGGTGAAACCTATTGTCTTAGCAGCCCCAGTCTCAGGTAGATCGTTGATACTTTACACCGCAGCTTTAGATGATTCCCTTGGAGCCCTGCTAGCCTAAGTCAATGATGAGGGTAAAGAAAATGCTCTGTACTATTTGAGCCGTCATCTAATTTCAATGGAGGTAAAGCATACATCCTATTGAGAAGCATTGTTTGGTGTTGATCTTCGAGCCCAAAAACTCAATAACTACATGCTTTCTCACAAGGTCAACCTAATTTCAAAATTTAATCCTCTGCATTACATGATGACCCGATCGACAATTTCTGGTAGGTTAGCCAAGTGTTTGATGATATTATTTCAGTTTGATATAACTTTCGTTCCTCTTCGGTCCTTAAAGGGGCAAGTTTTAGCAGATTTCCTCGCAGCGCATCCTATACCGGCAGAGTCTCCTCTCATTGATAAATTTCCAGACAAGCAGATAATAAATTTAGAAGACCCCAGTGCTCAACGTTGGGAGATGTACTTTGATAGAGCTTCATCAGCATAAAAGGACAAAGATTTGCAAATGATAGTGTCGAGAAAAGAAAGGAATAGATTAATCTTCATTATGTCAGAACAGAGAATGATGAGGTACCCCTACCATCTAATAGAGTTGTGTACAAATAACGAAGTAGAATATGAATCCCTCATAATTGGACTGGAGTTAACCAATTTAATGGGAATAACTGACATCGGTAACTATTGTGACTCGCAATTGGTTATACAGCAAGTCGCCAAGCAATACAGAATTTTGAAACCCAAGCTCGAGTAGTATTTTCAATATACAGTGAAGCTACTTGAGTAGATTCCTAATGTGACACTATACAAGATTTCTAGAAGAGAGAATATCTTTGAAGACGCTTTGGCCGGACTAGCAAAAGAATTTGCAAGTTCACAGGAAGTTTCTGTTGAAGTAACAGTCTGGGGACGTCAGGTCCTATGCCAGATTGACATAGATACTTTAAACAGTTTGGGAAATGATAGATTAGTGATAAAAAATTGTAGAGACTACAAAAGACCGGTGGCAGACGTTTATAGAAATTCTATAAGGAAAGCTATCAATGATAAGTCATTTGTGCGTCAGATCAAGAAAAGGGCTTTGTCTTAAGTCTTGATAGAAAATGTCTTGTACCAGAGGTCTTTTGATTAGATGTGGTTGAGGTGTCTGAATGGGTCCGAGACTCGAGATAGTGTCAAGGAGTTGTCACCAGTGTCAGGTACTAGGATACTACTGACACACGATGATGATCAATTGCATGAAGATCACCAAGAGTTGTCACCAGTGCCAAGTGCACAGAGTGGTTATATACTAACCTCCGAATGTGCTGCATCTGACCATCATGTCATGGCTATTCAAGTGTTGGGGCTCATATATCATGGGCCCCTGTCTTTCAAGGAACATCGATTCATCCTTGCAGCTAATGGTTACTTTTCAAATGGGATAAAGGCAATACCGCTCAGCAAAGTGAAGGCACACCATGTTTTGTTGTTTTTCAAGAATCAAATTGTCTACCTTTTTGGGGTACCACACAGAATCATTTAAGTTAATGGATCCACGTTCAAGAGTATAAGGATCAACAATTTCGTTAGAAGGCACTGGATAGATTGGAGATATTCGAAAAATTACTACCTGAGGGCAAATGGCTTGGCCTATGCTTTTAATAAAACACTCGTCCAAATCTTAAAGAAAGCTTTGGATGAAAATAAAAGAAATTGGCATGAGTTGTTATTAGAAGTCTTATGGGCCTACATAATATCGTTCAGAACTCCTACGTATTCTACGCCTTTCGCTCTTGTCTATGGGTCCAAGTTCGTACTTCTTTTAGAGGTTCAACTTCTGCCTCTCAGAGTTGATGTCGCCAACAAGATCACTATAGAAGAAAATGTGAAAATTACGACTGCAAGAGTTGGAAAGCTTGGAAGGAGAACAGTTATCAGCAAAACAAAATTTGGAGTTGCATCAAGCCAGGATGATCCATGCCCATGATAAACTTGTTCGCCAAGAACTTTTAAGTTCGGTGACTCTGTTCTTATTCTTAGGAGACCTATTCTTGCACATCGCAAGATCGGAGGTAAAATCGAACCGACTTGGGAAGGATCGTTCATGGTAGAGAAATTCTACTTTGGAGGCTCCTACCAATTTGTGGATGGCAAAGGAGAATGACTTATGTTTCCTATTAATGGATGATACTTGAAGAAGTATTACGCGACCTGATGTTCTGAAGAACAAGCTTTATAAATAGAGTTATGTTCCTAGAAACACCGATGTAGTAATTGTATGCAACTGGGTCCGAAACAAAAAATTAATAAATTTCCTAAAAGAAAAGATAATTTCCAAATAATAAAATTTGGGCACATAAAAATATATAATAAAGAGAAATATGTTTCCCCTTCCTTTTCGTAAATAAAAAATCAGACTTCTAAATAAAAAAATTCACTAATAAGTAAACTTTTATTGTTCTTGTTATTATGATTCAACACCCTGGTTTCTTCATTGTTCTCGCAAGAAGATGTTAAACGGGAGGTTGATCCTTACCTTTAAAGATGGCATGAGTATTGCACTGGATAAAGAAAAAGTTAAAGAGGGAGATGTGATCGAGTTTGACTTGAAGTTTGCACAGGCAGAGTTGGAATACAAAAGAGAAGCCTTGAGTGGATCAAGAAATGCTTTGTGATAGCAAGACAACGGTGAAATTTAGAAACAAGGGAGAGCAGATTGCCATAAGGAAGAGGAAATTTGAAATAACTGGGGAAACAAAGGCAAGTGATAGTTGGAATGTTGAGAGCACCAAAACAAAGTCCAAGGTGATGACTACATGAGGTTATCTCATCAGCATCGTGCCTACAAACGTTCAAATTAAAAGGAGAGCAACTCTCACTCTGAATCAAAGGTGAAATCATAATTGCTGAATCTATAAGATGATGACCAAGTTGATAAATGAGCATAACAAGGAAGGGGTTGTTACAGACGGTACAACTGCCTCGATGAGGACAGAGGCGACAGTCACCGCAATGCAAATTATTCCCAAGGTGAGGGAGCAACCCACCAATGTTGAGCGTACATACCACAATTTGTCACTAAACCCCGGCAGTTGTAAGTTATTCTAGAGCATGAAATGGAAAGAATTGAGAAGGTGCAGAAGCAAAGTTTTGAGCATTTCCAGAAGATACAATGCAGATACGTCAATATCTTAGAAGGCTTGGAGTTATGTACGAATGTGTTCTCCGAGTATAAGCAAGAGCAAATCGTGGAGTGTGTATTCTACCTCAGGGACATGGGTCATGTGGCCTATTTGAGGAGGAAGACATTCAGAGTCAAAGAAGTGGATGTGAGGCAAAGGAAGAATCACAATATAATGTGGTTGCTGCTACAATTTTGCTAAAGACAATGAAGGAAACTTGCCACAATTACTTCATCATGATGAGGTTGATTCGATGCAAGGACTTATAAAGAGGATGATCAAGCGAATGGTGGACTGTCAGGTGTCGCCCGCCCAATGTGTGCCCAATAGCTGCATCATCAACATATATGAATTGGGCGACTACATCCCGCCTTACATAGATAACCACAGCTTCGTGAGACCCTTCTGCACTGTATTGTTCATTAACCAGTGCAACATAATGTTCGGGACAGACCTTCGGATAGTTGGCCCAGGTGAATTTTGAGGGTCGATAGAAATACCTTTACCGGTAGGTTCGGTCCTGGTGTTGAAGGGAAACGATGTAGATGTGGCCAAGCACTGCATTCCAGTAGTTCCTTGCCAGAGAATCTCAACACTTTCTGAACAATGTGGAAAGATAAAAGGCCATTCATTTACGTGCCACATCCAGACTTAGAGAGTCTGCAGCCTCTTGAGTTATAAGCTAAATAGAAGATAACATACCTCTAATGCACACCCATACAAAATTCTATTTCTGATGGCGGCTTAGAAAGTGATGTTATTACTATGTAGTTTACTAGGCAGACATGGATAAAAATAATGTTAGAAATTTTGAGAAATGACACGAAGATTTGGAATGATATCCACTTGAAGTTACAGAGTCTGAGTTTGCTTTCCAGAAGAATGATGTTAGAAAAAATTTTGGTATGCTCCTATATAGATGGAGTCACATGAAGTACATCTTTCATCGATCAAATGAAAACGACAATGTAGCATTTTACCTTCAAATTCTGTGCAACTGACTGTGAACGCCATTTAAATGAGCTTGGCTCGATTTAAGGATTGTTGAAGGAAGAACGCCATTTAATCTGAGTTTGCTTCTCATTCTCGGGGTTAGTACCAAAACTATGATTCGCTTCTGCTACCTTAAGTTCGATGTGAGTCACTGTGTTTTCCTTCCTAATGTAGTGAAATCAAATTCTCAAGGTCGGTACCTAAATTCTGATTCTCATCGAATCCTGAGATGGGTGTGAGACCCCCATAAAAAGGGTAAGACATTCAATTCTCATCTCTTTGAGGTCGGTATGAGACCCCTTAACTGGAGAAAGGCATCTGATTCTCATTAAAACCCCTAAATAGGTGTGAGACCACCTTAAATGGAGAAAGACATCTTATTCTCATCTCTATGAGATTGGTATACGACCGTCTTAAATGGAGTAAGTCATCCAATTCTCATCGAAATCTCGAGATAGGTGTGAGGTCACCTTAAATCGTGCAAGGCATCTAATTCTCATCTCTTCGAGATTAGTATGAGACCACCTTAAATGGAGTAAGGTATCTGATTCTCATCAAATCTCGAGATAGGTGTGAGGTCACTTTAAATGGAGTAAGACATCCTATTCTCATCTCTGCACTTCGAGATAGGTATGAGACCCCTCTAAATGGAGTAAGGAATCCTATTTTCGTCTCGGTACCGCTCATCACCTCTTAGGTTGGATGTGAGTCCCTGTGCTTTACTTCATAATGTGACTTACACTTTTGCTACCTTTGGGTTGGATGTGAGTCCCTGTGCTTTCCTTCCCAATGTAGTACATTTTCCCTCGATCAGTCTTTGAGTTGGGTGTGAGTCCCTATTTTCCATCTTGATCCGGTCTCCTCACTTATTCTTAATTCCATAAATTTCTCAAAGTCAAAATTGAAACTAAGATTCCAACAAAAATTAAGAAAATAAAGAAACAAAGAAACGAAAAGAAACAAACCAAATCTTCACCGCGGTCGTCAGTTTCCATGATGGTTGTCTTCGTAAATTCAAAACACAAATTTAAAACCCACCTTTTGAAATTCAATAATTTAAAATACAACTGCTAATCCGCAGCGAGAGTCCTAGAATCTTTAGTTTTGATCGAAGATTCACCTGATACTCAACAGCGGAAACCTTCTTCACTCTTTCTTCGTTTTGTTCTGTGTACTGACTTGGAACGTCTGTGCTGGATTTGTTGATCTCTTCGGTCAGCGCCAATACGCGTGGAGTACTTAGTTAGCACACCACAGTTATTGGGGTTCTATTTGTTAACCTTATTTTTGGTGAGGTCTGCTTTTCATCTTAGTACTTAATATCTAGTCATATGATCTTCCTTTTGAGTATCGTAGAAGACTAGAAATGAAACCCTCCTACATACAAATTCAAACAACCTCCTAGTTCTCTTTGAAACCCTACATGGATGCTCATGAACCTCTTGGAAGGTTGAGACCAACATGTGAGGATTTAAGGGTGAGTCGTCATAAAATTGTTAAGCTTAGGGCAACCCTGGGTGGCTAAGGTTTGGTCTCTTACACACTCCCCACTTGTACTAATGCCCGAAAAATACACTCATTGAACCCATTTTCCTTTTCTCTTTTGGAAACTCATGTTGGTGGTCTACAAGGTCTTAGCCCTTTGGCTCGGGTCACTAGGACCAACACATGGAGGGTCCAAAATGGGCTTTCCCTTAGTTTCATGTCTTAAATAAGGTAATCATCATGATTGGCACATTCAATGGCCTTTAATTCCACCTAAACACTCAATTTTGGACCTCTATCCCCTAACTTCTCCAAAATTACCAAACTATCCCTAGAATCCTAGATTCCTAAAAGTGGCCCAAATCCTCAAATTCTCTTTAGAAATAATATCAAGCTACTCCAAATCAATCAAATTGACCAAGATACCCCATTTTCCCCAAAACTCCCAAAATATCTCCCAACTTTACCAAAATTACTAAAATATCCCTCATACCCAAAAAATTGCCAAGACCATAATTCCACCCAAATTCATCCCAAAGATCATTTGAAACATCCCCACATTGCCCAATTGCCCTAAATTTGCAAAATTTGACCAAATTGACCAATTTTGACAAAAATCTCAATTTTACGCCTAACTTACCAAATTCCCCAAATCAATCTCCATTTCCACCAAATTCATTTCAATTTCACCCAATTTCAAATCCAAATTGTACATCAACTTACTCAATTTTAATCTACACCAATTTGGAGCCCAATTGAACCTACCTCCAAACCCTAATTTCAATTTTGAGCCAAAATCCCCTATTTGATCATACACCTAAATTTCATCAAATCGAACCCCATAACCGACCCAATTCCCTAAATTTTGAGTCCTAAACTCTTCATAACACTCCCATAGACCAATCTAAACCCTCAATTGGTTTAGACCCAAACTCAAATTTAGCCTAAATCCACAACAAATCAAATCCCCCAAAATTGATCCTATGCCGAAATTCCATCAAATTGAGCCCTTCAATCAATTCAATTCCCCTAAATTAACTTCCTAAATTATTCATGACATCCACCTCAAACAATTTGGACCCTTTAATTGATTTTTAAACTAAGCCCAAGCCAAGCCCAAATCCAATTTTTAGCCCATACACTAATTTTGAACTTAAAATCCAAATTAACACAAACCTTTGAAACTAATCAAGCCTAATCTTCTCCTGCTTTGATTAGCCTCTTAAGATGCTAATCAAATCAGCCAAGAACCAAATTTTGAGCCATGGACCAAGGGTCCCTTAAATCATGCAAACCCGTCTCCAAATTTTGATTAATACCACTATCCGGTGCCATCAGCCATCAAGCCCCAATGTAACCAGAATTAAAACTTCCCTGACCTTCCCTAACCTTGCTAGCTACCCCCTGGCTTGGCCAATTCAGCCCTAATTTCATGGCTATAAATTGAGCCCATATTACGGCCAATAGAAGAGTGCTGCCAATACCTTAAGGAAACCCCTCTGAATTGCTCTCAAAACTTCTTCCAGCCTTCCTAAGTTCAACCCCACCACCTTGAGCTACTCACATCCACTGTCCAAGCCTAATTTAATCACCCAAATCCAGGGCTTTTTCTGTCACTCCACTAGACTTCAAATGGATCATTCCAAAAGGTTTCCCTGACCAAACGAGGAAGTACCTCATAAAAGCCCCCTCACTTTGAGCACTCTAACCCACTCCTGGACCAAACCCGAATCACCCCTTGATCAAAATCTTGCCTAGGCTCAACCTCATCTTGAATTGGCACTTGCGTGAGCTTCGTAAGGTCACAACAAAACCCAATCAAGGCCTCACCTATTGGGCAAAGGTATAGCTCACTAACCCTAAAATCGTGTTTGGTTTCATCAATTGTGAAATGAGCTTGTTTCTCATTTGCTTTTAAATGTATGGATATGTTTGTCTCGACTAGATGAAGCTATAAAATCAAATTCCATGCAATTTGGTTGAGTATCGAGTGAGATCTTAGGTTTAGTAAATGTCTGGTTCTCTGTTAATGTCAGATCGGGATGATGAACGGATGTCGTCCATTTGCACCTCAATCGAATCCACAGTTCAGATGGCATCGGATGAGAGCTTGGAGCAGTAAAGGCGAGCTGAAAAGGTGCTAACTCAAAAGGTAGCTTCAAAGGGATGGTCGTCGCGTAGAGCTTCATTGGGTCTTATGTTGCGATGGCATTGAGTTGGATATGTAGGAAAATAGGCTTTTAAATGATTTTAATAATTCAGAAACTTTAAAAACTTATAACTTGGTGTAGAAAAATCATAAAAATGAAATAAAAATACTCCTATGTTCAGTTAACAGAGGAGAGTCATGTGGACGAAAACTAAAAGTTATTTACTTTAAATTTATTTTTTAAATTAATTAAATAATATAAACCTTCATTAAATGATAAATAATTAATTCTTAATCACCATTATATAAAATTTTGAGGGTTTGCTCTCTCTGTGATTAGGAGTGTTCTCTGATTTTTTTAAAGTTAGAGAACACCCCTTAACATGTTAAACCATAATTTCTAAAGTTAAGTCACCCTTTTGCTTAAAAAAAATATACAAATTAAAATAAAAGATAGAAAAATATGAGGTTTGTTTTTATAGGTTCGATGTGGTCAGAGGAGCATAAGGAAAATAAAGCCTAAGTTTAAATGTCTTTGAAATATAATTTCCTAATTTAAGTCGTTAAAAACCCATAAGAAATTAACTAAATAAAAATATAATTGAAAAAAATCATAAAAATTGATTCACACTAAAGACAAAAAACATATTAAGCCTCTGTAAAAATTAGAGATTAATATGAATTAATTTTACCATCAAAGTGTATTTTTGAAGATAAATGAGAATTTTGCACTAACATAATTATAATAAATAAAATATAATTAAGAAAATTATGAAAAATGGTTTCAAGTGATCCTTATGACCAGAGGCACCCAGAAAAAATAAAATTGATGATAACATAAATAGTTTATTTTTAAGCTAATTTCCAATTTAAAAATAATTAAAAATCACAAAAAATGCATCAAAATGTCACAAATTGTTCCTTGACCACATGGGACTAATTAGATTATTTTTCCTAATTTTCTTACTAAAATTTTTTGTTTTTAAATGCCTAAAATATACTTTCCCTAATTTTTCACTAAATAATTATAAAAAACAAAATTAAAATAAAAAAAATAAAATAAGTTTCTCTGAGTTCCTTGAAGTTAAGAGGGATTAATGAAAAATATAAAAAGTGTTTTTTTTAAATTAAATTATAATTCCTATTTAATTAACCACCAAAATAAAAAATGAATTATAAAAATTAAAATATAAATAAAAAAATTCATGAAATTCAACCCAAGTGGTCCTCTAACCTAGGTGAACCTCCAGTAATTTGTCGACATAAAATTTATATTGGTTGATTAAGTGAATTAATTTTGAAAATTTCTCTTTTTGGACTAAAATAATTATAAAAAATAAAATAAAGATCTGAAAAATAAGATTTCATCTATGGTATTTCAATTAATTCATGATAGATAGGTCAGCAAGTTTTTAAACTCTTTTAACTTAATTTAAAAGATTTATGAAGATAGGAGCCTTAGGGGCAAAGTGTAATTTCCAACTTTCGCCTCTAATTAAAGTTTATGATGGGCTAAAAACTTAAAGGGTGATATTTTGATCCTAAGCAATATTCTAAAGTGATTTAAACATGAAGAAACCAATTGGCCTTCACTTTTAGAAAAGAAGGGTATAACTGTAATTATCCAAATTGTTAAATTTTGGAAGAAGAAATTAATTTGAATACTCTAAATGTTTGTGACATAGGTCAAGAAGTTAATGAATTACTAATCTAGAGTCACAAACCAATGGTTGAGTTACATGTTAATCTTTTAATTAAATGTTCTTAATATGACCTTTTATAAAATTATACATCCACCCCTAATGACTTAAGAGCCTTGTAGTGAACTAAGTTTAATCTAATAATATTTTGGAGTTAGTTGGAAGATAAACCATAATTAATCCCCTTCGAACATTACAAGCTCAAACTTGTCAATCCCTCTTCTTATGGGTTAATTGAGGTATAGAGCTAAGCAGAACTTGAACCTGATGAAATTCGGGGCGACCTATTCAACAACATAATAAGTTAAAAGGAAATTTAAATGGTTTAAAGGATTCATAAAAATCTTTTAGTGTTATGCCCCCGAACACTTTTATAATCTTATTGATACTTTGAAGAATAACTGAACTTATTATGCTTTGTTCAAGAAAATCATCCTTTAAACCTCTAAGGACTCATCAAGTTATGAATTGTGGTCTCTTTTGAATTTAAATCATTAAGGCTTCATTACTACTTGGCAGATGTTCCTTTTTTACTTCGCGCTTTTAAATACATGCATCACCATAAATGCAAACATTTCAACGGAGGCAGTGAGAGAATGACAGGTATACATTTATAGTTTATTTATCATCATTTTATTACTACAATCTACCACTTCAATAAAATATTATGCATGCTTGGATGAAATAATTTTCAAAAGTTAAAACAAACAAATTTCAAAATTAAGATAAACATTTTTTAAAATTAAACTTAAACATTTTTTTCAAAACAAACAAATGAACATAGTACGTCCTTTTGAATTTACGAGAGTCCCTCGGATAAAGAAACCTACAGTTGCTAACAAGATATTCCTAGTTTAAATGAGCTTTAAAAATTGTTTAGACTAAGTAAATTCAAAAGAAAATAATGGCTCCGGAATAATGGAACTGTGGCATTATAATTGGTGTCACTCTAATCAACTTTAACCCCTCCCCCTCACAACACTTGAACAATAACAAAACTTTACACAAAAAATGTAAAACCTTAAACCTTGAACTTGGAGTTGTCACTTTGAAGAGGAGCATGGAACTAACTCTGTGGGTCGTATGACAAGAATGTATAGAAGAACAACTTCGAGAGAGAAAACCGGTCCACAACAGCAAATCATTCCTTTGAATTAAATAACAAGCCATAGAATTTAGAAGTATCTTGTTTAGTACAACATAAATCTTCATTTTTTCATTAGGTCTTTGCATAATCATGTTGTGTAATTTAAATTCTACCTAGCTTTAGGCTCTGAGTTTATTGTTCGTTACGACAAAAACCCTCATATGTTCTAGACTGTTTTTGTGATAGTGTCATGCAAGTGTAAGCCCTAAATAATAAAACTGACAGGATAAAATATCAAATAGCACTTTCTCAAAACATAAGCCAAACAGTAGAATCGTTTGAGAAGTCACTGAAGTTTCCCTCGAATCAGTGACATCTTCAACTTTTCATTCCATTGGATTCCTGAAAGTAGTTGTTCCCATTTGATACATTCCCTTTAGAATTTCTAGTGTCCAATCTTGAAAAACTTAAACTTTGAAATTCTTGAAAACTAAACCACTAATCTGAATCAAGAGTATTCTGAAGTGACTTATGTTACTTAATATGTAATTAGTTATAGGGGTTTGCCTCTATAAGGAACTTTAGAATGTATCTTAATAAAAATCCTATATAATTTTTTATATTAGATAGGGGAACTTGTCGGTCAACATAAAATTTTTCGTAGACCAAAATGGATGTCATTAATGTCTTAGTTTATTTAATCGAGTCTTATTATCAAGTAATACGTCTGTTCCTCGGGATAGGTGCATCATTTGTGGTATTGTGCTCGTCCATTTAAACTATTATATATATTGACCGGTTCGATCTCGTGTTTTCAAAATTAAAACATTATTTTTCAAAACTAAAATACCACTTTTCAAAAATCATATATATATATATATATATATATATAATTAATTAATTAAATTAAAATTTTCGAACAATTTGGCGACCGACATATGGAAGGTTTTGAGTCTCAATAAGAGGGTTGAGCTGAGCTCTTCTGGGCAAAATGCCCTGGAAGGTTAACATTCTGATTAGATTAAAGTAAACAATACAAATGGATTGTATGTGCAAACTGAGAGCTAAACATGAAAGTTTTTAAATAATAAAACTTGAACATTCTGGAGATCAAAATCTCATGACTGACATTCATTCCAGTGATGAATAAGGTGATTAGATCAAGATAAACAACACATATGGATTTTATGTCTAGATAGAGAGCTAATTAGGATAATTTTTTAAAATCATCAAACATGAAAATTCTGGATATGAAAATGCATGACTTACATTAATGCTGGAGGTGAGCAAGACAATTAGATCAGGATAAATAACAATCTGGTTTTTACGTCTAAAATAAGAGCTAATCAGAAAAGTTTTTAAAATCATCAAACTTGAATATTCCGAAGATGAAAAGCGTGTGATTAACATTCATTCCAAAGATGAACAAGGTGATTAGATAAGGATAAACAACACATCTAGATTTTATATTTAAAATGAGAGCTAATTATGAAAGTTTTTTAAATCATCAAACATGAAAACTTTGGAGATGAAAAGCACATGACTAACATTCATTCAAGAAATGAACAATTATGCAAATCAAGAAAATTCCTGCTTAAATTGGCAAGAGGTTGGATACTATGTTTAATAAATTCTTGTGTGTTAGAAAAGAGCATAAACATTCAATGGAAAAGTTGGTATAGACTCTATAAGCCAACTTCTTCTTGTTATTTGAGATTTAGAAGCATTAATGAATTTGAGATTTAGAAGCATTAATGATTCCGCGAAACTTGGCTTCATGAAACTATGGTTGTCGTTCAGAGAAGGTGGCTCTTTGTGGGCTCAATTGATTAAAAGCAAGTATTGTTCTAATGCTCATCCTTTGGCTATTCCTATCAATATTTCTCATTCTATTTTATGAAAATAAATGCTTAAGGTCTCTGTTGAAACTGAGAAGTACATTTTTTGGGACATTAGAGATGGGAATTGCAGTTTCGGGTATGATAATTGGTTGAGTGATTTTTCTTTAGCTGAGCATTATGGGGGCCCTTTTAATATTAGTTTTTCTGTTAATAATTGTTAGAATAATTTTTTGGATGTTGGAATGTTAGCTAACTTTATGGTCAGTTCTGATGCTCATATCATTGCTAATTTTCTCAGATCTCGTGGTCTTGACAAGGTGAAAATCAAAGGTAAAATGGGGGATTTTATCTCTAAAACTATGGCTAATTCTATTTCTTATGAACATGGTCTTGATTTGAAACGGGCTTGGAAATCATCGATTAATCCTTTTCAATATTTTTTTTCTTTTGGAGAGTGCTTCATTGTATTATCCCTACTGATGACATTCTCAAATTTAAAGGATTAAGATTGTCTCAGTTGCCTTCTTTGTAGGCAGCAAGAGGAATGTTTTGATGACATTTTCACTACTTATTCTTTTGATAAAGAAATTTGGAAGTTGGTTTACAATATGGAAAGATCTTGGGTGCAATCGATTGTTGGCTATATTCATGATTGGAAAGATTTAGGGGATCATTTGTATTCTACGATTTTCTATTATTGTTTTCTAGTTCATTTGTAGGGCTAGAAATGATTTGAAGCATAATAAGAAGATGGTTGGTTCTTCTTTTACTTTTCGATTGATTAACAACTTCATTTTCAAGTGTCTTAAATATGGATGATTTAAAAATTAATTTAGCAAGTAGACTTTATGTTTTTTTAGGAAGTTTAATCTCCCTATTTCTGTTTCTCTTAAAACTAAAGTTTCTTTGGTTTATTGGAATAACCCTTTGAGAGGTGTTATCAGGATCAATGTTGATGGTAGTTGAAAACCAAATGTGGTTAGTTTTAGTGGTTTTTTTGAAGATTGCAATGGTTGTGGTATTGCTTGGTTTTTCCTTTTCTACATCTCCTCTAGTTACCGAAGCTGAAGCTATTACAAATGCCCTTATTATTGCTAAAATTTGTGGTTGGATTCGAGTGCAGGTAGAAACTGATTCTTTAAGATGTGCAATTATTTTTCTTTAAAAGTGGCTTACCCATGGAATATCATTGTATTGATGAAAAAGTTTTTGCTTTAGCTTCTTCTTTACAGGTTCTTCGGTCTTTTGCACTTAAGAATGGGAATAATCCTACTAACTGGGCAGCCAAAAATAAAGCTTCTTCTCAATCTATTGATGTGAGCAATGTGTTTCCTCATGAGCTTTCTTTGCTTATTCGTGGTGATAATATCAGGATTCCTCATATTAGGAATGTGTATGTTTTCTTCAGTTGTGTGAGTTATATTCAGTTGGCGGTTCTTAGGATTTTTTTTCTTTTTTTTTTTAGTTGAGTTGTATTTTTCTTTAATTTTTCAGGGGAGTAGTAGAATTATCTTCTGCCCTTTGTAATTTTTCATATGATTAATAAAATTTCCTATTAGATTCTATTAAAAAGATAATGATAGAAAATACATCTGAATTTTATGTCTAAACTTAGAGCTAAACAACTTTTTTTTTTTAATTTATTAAACCTAAACATTCTGGAGAACAAAAGTGCATGATTGGCAATCATTCTAGAGATGAAAAAGGTTATTGGATCAGGATAGATAACACATCTGGATTTTACATCTAAATTGAGAGCTAATGAAGTTTTTTTTTTTCTCAAATCATCAAACTTGAACATTCTGGAGATGAGAAGTGTACGATGACATTCATTCCAAAGATGAATAGGGTGATTAGAAGAAGGTTTTGATATTTAGGTTTTGTTTAATCTCATTAATGAATACATCTGGTTTTGATATTTAGCAAACAAATAACATTCTGGATATTTCTCAGGGACATCTTCTTGCAGCATGAATGAAGAATTAAAAAAGAAAAAAGAGGGGTTATTTTAATTATTACTATTTTCTTATTCTCAATAGAAGCTTCACAAATTAAAGATAAAGTGTATTCAAGTTTGATCAAGAAAGTGTTTGACAGGTATTGATATTTAGGTTTGGGTAGAATTAAGAACCAAGTTCACTCAATTGAGTCATGACAGAAATCAAGCAAGTTTAAATTCAAAACATTACTAACTCATTCATCACAGAGTTTAAGAGACTCGATAATTGACTTCCACTCGGGACCCAAAACACATTTTATTAATTTGAAAGTCCTTATTCAACACCGACATTGTATTTCTTTAGATATTGTCTGTTGACTAGAGGGATTAGATGATCTCCTTTGTGATTAATTAATTGATAAGAGCCTCCTTGAAAGGCCTTTTCTACGACAAATGGGCCTACCCATGTGGGTTCAAATTTTTCACCTTTTTTTGATGTGTGGTAATTAGCCTCCAAAAGACTAGAACCAATTCTTCCACATGGAAGGATCTAGGTTGGACTAGTTTGTCAAGTGCTTGAATCATTCTTGCTTGATACAATTCTTGGTTTTGCTGAGCTGACAGACATGCTTCTTTCAATCCTTCTAGTTCTTCTAAATGCAATCAAGCCTTTTTTAATGGAGGACTTTATTAGCAAACTGCAACACTTGGTAAGGGGAACTAGATTTCTAAGGGAAGCACAGCTTTAGACCACAGACTAAAGAAAATGGGACTAAGTTGGGGTTCAATAAGTTGTTTATTAGACCCATAATGCTTCCACCAACTGCTCGTGCCACTGATTCTTATTTTCTTCAAGTGAATTCTTCAAAATTTGGGCTAGACACTTGTTAAATGCTTTTTCTATTTTGTTTTCTTTGGGGTAATAAACGATTGAGTACCTCCAATCGATGTTATGTCCCCACACAAAACCTTTTATTTTTGTACTCTTAAATGCTAGACCATTTTCTGATATGAGTCTTTGAGGAACACCAAATCAGTAAACTATGTGATTTCTGAAGAAGTATAACACATTGTGGGCCTTCACTTCTCTGAATGGATTAGCTTCTACCCATTTTAAGAAATAATTAGTTGTTGCCAGTATGAATTGATTTCCCTTAGATGATGGAGGATCAATAGGACCCATTATATCTGTGCCACAACATTCAATGCCCCACAAGGCAATCGTAAGTTGCAGTACGCTTGGTGGCTGATGTCCATGTACTTGACAATGATGGCATCGTCGTGTAGTTTCGATGCAGTCGATGATCATTGTCGACCAGTAATACTCCAAATTTGTCTTCATCTTTGGGTCGGATTTGTGAGCACCACATAGTCCGGAATGTACTCCTCGACAATCATTTGGGCTTCATTCTTATTTAAACAACATAGCCACATATGATCGAAGGATCTCCGATAGAAGGTGTCATTCATGAGGGCATAAGATAAAGCTTTGGAATTTATTTGATGTGCTAATTATTTTCTTACAATAACTTTCTTTACTTTAAAAATAAGAAGGGATATCTCTAATATTCAGACTCTTCATTTTTGGTGATAGTAGTGTAATCTCTATGTCGATTGATGCATTCCATGTCAATTGGGGAAAGGACCTAACATATTTGGACTTCAGTCAACACTGATTCCTTCTATAAAAAGATAGCTCTTATCCAAAATTGCCAAAGCATCTGTGTTGGTATTATTACCATGGGGTATCTGATACAAAGTGACATTCTGTATTTGCTCAAGTAAGCTCATGGCATATTGATGATACTGATATAATCATGGCTTGAGAATTTTATAGCTGCCTACGATCTGGTTGATTACCAGCTCTGAATCTCCAAAGATTATAATGTCTTAAATGCCCATTGAGATTGAAAGTGGAGGTCGATAATCAGGGCTTCATACTCTACTTCATTGTTGGTGCAAGATTCACATAAGTGGTATGAAAACCTCATCAGCCCTCATTCAGAAGTCATGAACATGAGTCATATTCCTACCTTCCCGAAGATAACTGCTCTTGTATTAAGATCTCTTTTAACTAATGAAGTGCAATAAAAATAACACTCGCACCATGATCTGTATTGGTCTTCTAATGTCATGATTTGCTCATCCGGCAGATCATCATTCAAGGGAGCGGCAGCAGGTAGTGGATGTGTCACCAAAAACTCAGCTAGAACATGACATTTAGTAGCACAGAAGGGTACAAAAGTTATATCAAATTACAATTAGATCAACCAGTCAGCTAACCTTCAAGATAGAGTCGGTTGAATTATCAAGAATTGGAAAGGCTTAAACCAAGAGAAGATATTGACTTTGTGATAGAACATATAATGTCTTATCAATGGAAAGCAAAAATCATGGATAGACAATGCTTTTAGATAGAGTGATGGTCTATTTTGGCTAGATAAACCTACAACTTAAGTAGAATAGTGCATTCTCTTTGCCTACCTCAATTGTTTGAGCTTAATAAGGCACCATGGAATTCTTCTGAAGCAATAGCATAACCAATTAACCGCTGCCTTGTAATAGGGACCGCTAATACTGGAGGTGTGATTAGATATTATTTAATGCTTTCAAAAGCTTTTTAGCAACCCTCATCCCAGCGAAACTTGACATTCTTCTTGGTCAAAATAGAAAATGGTTGACATCTACCAGAAAAATTACAAATCAAGCAACTTAATTATGTCAATCTCTCCTTCAATAATCGAAGTTGGGTTAAGCTTTTTGGAGGTGGCATCTCTAATATCACTTTTCTTTTTTCTGGATCTATCTCAATCCCACGGTATCACACTATGAGCCCTATAAATTTCCCAGAGCTAACACCAAAGGAACAGTTAGGGGATTCAACTTCACGTCATATTGGCGAATGGTTTCATAAATAATTCTCAGATCATAAAGATGGCCTTCCCTTTCTTTTCTTTTCACTACCTGATCGTCAAAATAACATTCAACTTGCTTGTTGATTAGTTTGTCAAAGATCTTCGTCATAACACGTTGGTATATAGTACTAGCAATCTTTAGGTCGAAAGGCATAACTTTGTAATAGTATACTGCAATGGGCGCCCTGAATGTTGTTTAATTTTCATCTTCGAGGACCACCTTGAGTTGGTTGTACCCTGAGGATCCATCTATGAAGGAAAATATCACATGTGTATAAGTGATGTTGATCATCAATTCAAGTACTGGTAAGAGAAACTCATCTTTGAGGCATGCCTTATTAAGATCTCTAAAATCTATGCACACACATATCTAGTCATTTTTCTTATTAACCGGTACAATACTCCTTAGCCAGGATGGATATCTTTCTTCTCAAATGAACCTAGCTTTAATTAATTTCTTCACCTCTACTAATACTTGTTTTAATTCGACTCTCATCTATTGAGGTGCTTGTTTGATGGGTACATCATTTGGTTGTATCTATAATTTATGCACTACCACCTCGGAAGCTAACCTCAACACTTCATTACTCCATGCAAAACAATTTTTAAATTCCTTAAAGCAATGTCATAATATCCTCAACTTGTAGTTCATTTAATAGTGAACTAATGAAAGTGGTCATCAGATTGTGTAATGTCCCTAAGTTTACTTCCATCAGGGCATCAATGAGAGATTTGATTTCTTATTCTAGTTTGGGGGCTACATCCCCAACTGGTACGTAATCTAGATCTTTTGAAGTCTCTAAAGACACATAGTCACCTTTGAGAAGAATATTATCAAGAAAAATCTCATCGAGCTCTAGGGAGCTAGCAATGACCATGCAAAACTCTTTATCATCTACTAGTCCCATGGTAGCAAATCTGACACCAGCTTTGGATTGGTTTTCTTTGGGTCTGGCATTACAAAATTTATCGAGGTGGTTTGACTTTTTCTTGGATCAAGTGCGGGGTATCAAGCATTGTCTCACTAGATTAGTGACACAAGGCGAATACTAGTCATATCATAGCTCTACCAGTTTGTTTGAAGCCCTATCTTCAAATTCTATATCCTTTTCATTACTTAAAGATGAAGTATAGAAACTCTAGCCTTGATTACCACTTAGCTGAGGTGCTACCTTAACTTCCAACCTATAGATGGAACCAAAAGATAGTGGGGTTAGAGTTAAAGTATTGACATATTGTTTAATCTTCTAAAACGTTGATGGCTCTGATTTAACTGATTTTTTCTCTTTCGTGATGTCTTTTTCTCGAGAAACCTTCCATGAGATTTTTTTACTTTTATCGATGTGGCAGACCAACTTATAGTGTATGAATCGTCGTCTAAACTGGAATTCAAGTCGATGCATTCTACTGGTGTTCTATCCTTAGGTCTGATGAAGAAACTTTTGTGATATGTGTTTGGTCTTTATCTAGAGATGCTCTATGGTTTTATATGGCA
The DNA here is from genome assembly GCA_002079205.1 of Phalaenopsis hybrid cultivar. Classification (NCBI taxonomy): domain Eukaryota; kingdom Viridiplantae; phylum Streptophyta; class Magnoliopsida; order Asparagales; family Orchidaceae; genus Phalaenopsis; species Phalaenopsis hybrid cultivar. The sequence goes on from JXCR01041976.1 coordinate 56,015, forward strand.
TTCTCATCTACTCACGGTCTTGAAGAGTTGTTGGAATGTCGAAAGATTATTTGAGGCTCATCATCACTGTCTGAAGACATCTCTTTCCCTTCTTTTCCACGCGTAATTTCTTTACCTTTTTCTTCTATGTCCACTATATATTATATTTTTAATTGTTACATCATTATTTTCCTTTTCTTTTTCTTTTGAATTTTCTTTTTCTTCTTCCTTTTTCTTTTCCAGCTTCTCAGTTGCAGGCATGTCTCTGGAAATGACTTCTTCTTTTTAGCATGTAGTATGTTGCGTCTTCATAAATTTAAATGTTGCAAATATAAAATGGTTGTAAGGCACCTTGGATATAGTAGTTGGTTCTATCTCACCAGAATTTGATGCATTGATGGAGTGTAGAAAACATTCAGTGTTCATAATGCATTGAAGGGGGTCTCTGAGTCAATGAGGTAAAACCTTGCCTCAGTTTAAAAGTTACCAATTTCTAGCAGGAGGGTTAACGAGCAAGAGCACTTTCTCTCTTATCACTGAATCCACATATCACCATCCTATCAGATGAAAGCTTACATATATCAATTTCAAGGTAAGCAAGGGACTTCGAATTCATTATGTTAACCGATGACCCAGATCAACAAAAACCCTAGTCAATTGCAACCATCCAACGTTTACAATTATGTAAAGTGATAGGTTGTAATCAGCAGTCCCCAGCAGGAGGTCATAGTCCATGAACATAATCTTGGAAACATCAATGGGGGATTTCCTCCTGCCTCCAAATTGTCAGAAGTTGCGTGTGCTATGTAAAATTTGGGATTTGATACCACCTTCATTAGTGACTCTCTCATCTTTTTGGATAAGACAAGGGCATCATAGATACTGAGTTTTACTAGTATTTTTCTCAAATGAAAAAACACATTGTAGTCAATCTTTAGCAGAGTTTCCACAAGAATATTTTGGGTAAGAGCAACCTATGGAGCACTGTTGTTTGTATCATCTCGACGGCAGCTATATTTTTCTCTGGAAGTGCTTTGCGAGGTGGTGGTACATTATCATTCTGAAGATTGTTTTCTATGATGGTATCTTCCAACAGTTCTATTTTTTCCAGAATTTCCTTCTTGAGATTTTTTAGAATATGAGGAATCTACTCTAATCTTGATGGGCATAGCCCGAACATGGAGGATATGGTCATCACTTTAGAGAAAGATATCATCATCAGAGCGAACCTCTTCGAGGGAGACATTTAAGATTTAAGAATTAGTTTTAATGGGATTATCAAAATTACAGCTGCCATTATTATTTAAATTAGTAGGAGGAAGTTCGTCAGAAAGAGACAAAAAATCCAGAATCATTACTCATTTCATTTATAGTTCCACCAAAAAAAAGAACTTGCACAGAGTAAATGGTGCTCATAGGACCCTCACTCGAAATAATCATCCTACTAGGATTTTCTCTAAAATCGAGCTTGACTGGCTTTAGTTCTTTTTTTGCTTCAAGAACTATAGAAGTAATTGATTTGATGGGCATCTGAGTTCCTTCAGAGGATTCGATAGGTAACTTTCTTTATTGATTGATGTTTTTTTGAGATTGCCTATATAGAACTGCCTTCCAACCTTCTATTTCTGTATATGAATCAACCAATTATGTATCCTTTCTAGAGATGACATTAACGAATCCTTGTTCTGGTTCTTTTAGACGTTCTATAATGATTATGACAGTAAATTTTTATGATTCCTCTCGAGCCAACTCTTGAAGGTGAAGCAATACTTGATGGCATGACCAACCATCCTGTGGTACAGACAGTAATTAAGCTCATTAAACTTCCCCACTTCCTCAAGTTTGTCGGGGTTCATGGAGTTTAAAATTCAGATTTTTGACCAGTTTTTGGACAACTTTTTAACAACATCGTCTCTAAAGTAGTATACCCGACTCTTTAATTCCTCAAATTCTTCCCAAGTGAGTCTTATCTTTCCAAATTTATTGAGTTGTTGAGAATGCTCCTGTTGTTGAAATTATTGATGTGGTCGATACCACTGCTGTTGAGGGTTCTCATACTGCATCTTCATCAATTGTTTCTCTTTTTTTATGGTCGAAACATTGCTATTTTTATTTTCAAAAACTTTGTGGGATTTTTCCTTAACCTCTGGGTTCGAAAATGGTAGATGGTTGAACTATTTTTGTAGATTAGCAGCTTTCTTTAACAACTTTTCGAAGCATTTAATGGTGAATCCCTTTAGTATAGAAGTGCCTAGCACTTGTATTCTTTTAAGTAAAATTTATATTGAATGTTGTTCTTGCAACTGCAGCTCACATTTCAGAAATATATTCCTCCACCTTAAGATGTAGTTGATTAAGGTCTCATCGGGTTTCTGTTTTCTTATTATTAGATCTTTGACTATAACATGGTGTTGACTCTACAAATGTCTCAACTGAGTTGTTGGGCAAATATGCATACAAATTAAAAGTGGTCCCTAACAAGATGTTGATGAACCGACGGAGTAGTAGAGCATCACGACCTTCTGCATTACAGCAGCTAGAACAGAAGTGTGTTGGATGTTGTCTCAAATTTCCTATTTCATAAAACACCTTAAAGTTAGATTAATAGGAGGGCCACTTTTATTAATAGCAAGTCCAAGATGGTTAAAAGACCAATAAATAGATTTCGAAAAAGAGATATTATCATCCACCTTGAATACTAAGGAGCCTTTACCAGTTAAAGGAATAAGAATGTTGTTACAATGACTAAAATCTTCCTGGGTAAGTAATTCAGTAAGTTTCTAGACATCCCAAGGGCCTTGATCCCAACAATTAGCCACTGTCAACTTGATGCCCATGGGACCACCATATAGCCAAAAAGAAGCCCATTACTAGACCAATCATCAAACCAAAAGCTGACCATGTCATTGCCCAGTTCCCATGTTACAAAATTCTCAGCAGTTGCTTTATACTTGATCATTTCCTTCCACACAACAGAGCCAGAACTTTGTGAAGTGCAAGCCGAAGGATGATTTTGAGAGAAAAACTTGGGCCTCATAAGGATGGACCAAAAAAAATTTATTAGCACTGAATTTTATCCAAAGATTCATAAAGCTTACCTTATTTGAGACTTGTAGGGATTCAAATCCTAAAACAAAAAGATTAATATGCTTACATAGATTTTTCTAGCTCATCTAATGATGCTTGGAGTTTTGTTTAACCCACAAGAATTTGTTCAAAAGTCTCCCTTGTTTGTTGATTATTATAGAAGGAAGTTTGCATTTTGCGAAGTGTATAGTGGAATGGTGGTCAAAATGGTCTTCGGCGAGGTGATCTTACCTCCATAAGAGAGAAAATAGCAGTCCCAAGAATGTAATTGATTTTGCATATTATGAAGAATCCCTTCAAACAGGCTGCACTTCTTCCCACCTTTGCTGATTTGGACACCTGGATAGGATATAGGCAGTGAATCTTGCACATGCCCAATAATATCAGAAATTTAATGTCTCCTTAGTGCAAGAATATGTTTGCCCATGAAGAAGGCACATTTATACTTGTTAAAGAACAAATCAGAAACATCTTTGAAGTTCACAATCAAGTTACATAATATATGGATGGATTACTTTGTAGATTTAGTGAAGATAATGATATCACCAGCAAAGACTAGATGATATATCCTAGAATTACCCTTGTTTTTAAAAACATGTGATGATGTATAGAAAGTTCATGTTGAATGCATCTAGAAATGTAATTAAATGTCAAGTTAAAAGGAGTAGGAGAAAATAGGATCCCTCTGCTTGACATGCCTCTTGAGGCTTTAAAGTAACCTTGTTGCCACCATTGATAAGAAGAGAATAAAAACTGTTTTTCAAAAGCTTGGAAGTAATGTCACATAAATTTTGAGAAAATCCCATATATTTGGGCACCTTGATAATAAAACTCAAAGAGATTGTGTCATAAGCCTTCCTGATATCCATCTTTTAAGTACCATATTCCCTCCCCTACATGGATTGTCCAAGTCTAGAACCAATTACTTAATTATGAGTATGTTGTCCTTTAATGAAAGCTAACTGATATGGGCTAGTAATGTGTTGAAGTTAAGGTTGCAGTTCAGACACAAGTATTTTATTAATTCTTTTGGAAACCACAGAAGTGAGACTAAGAGGCCTGAAGTAATCCCAATGCCCCCTGGACTACTTTAGATTAATGTCAATTGTAGAAAACTTGGCATATTTATGCATATCCTGTCCCTTAAAAAAATCTTGACAACATCCACAAGATCCTCATTGATAATTTATTGACGTTCTTTATAGAATAAGCCTTTAAATCCATCAAGCCCAGTTGTTTTTGAATTGTCAATACTCTAAAAAATCATTTGAATCTCTTCCACAGTAGGTAAAGGAGTAAGATATAAACTGGCTGTGTAGGTTTTGCTATCCTACAACAAATGGCGTTTGATTTGGTAATGATTACTGTCGAGGTATTTAGTATTTTGTGTGGAGAAATTTTGAAAATAATTAACACCACTCCTAATTATTTCTCTCTTATCAGTCAGCCATTCTCCATGGGAGTTCTTAATCTTCACAATGGCATTGAGAGATCTTTTCTTTATAAAGGCATGGAAATACTTGGTGTTCCAATTCCCATCAACAGAATGGCCGCTAGCAACTTTTGACTTAAGAAACTTTCTTCCATATGNAGGTAGCAGCTTTTGACTTAAGAAACTTTCCTCCATATAAATGAGATTAATGAGGTTATCTTGAGCTAGAATGAAGTTATCCAGGGGAATAAGTTCGTTGCAATATTCTTCCTTTTTAGCTCTAACTAAGGCTTTAATCACCTCGGCTTTCTGATGGACATTACCCGCAACTTCCCAATTCTACTATTTGAGAATTTTGAAGATGGTTTTATGCAGGATCCACAATCTAGTCTAGGAATCATTTCTATAATGGCAATGTACATGAGCTTTGATCAACTCCATGAAGGAATGGTGTTGGGTCCACATGTTTAAAAATTTGAAAGAATTAAATTCAAGTTTGATTAAGTCCATTGTATCCAACAGCAATAGGGAATGTTATGAAGCTATTAAAGAGAGGTGATAAAGCTTGAAGTGATGGGAATTATGCAACCTATGCGAGCTGACAAAAAGTAGATCAAGTCTTCGGAAAAGTTTACCTCTACTCCATGTAAATTGAGAACCTGAAAAACCAAAGTCATGTAAATCAGCATCCTGAATAGTGTCAATGAAAATGTTGATAAGATTCTAGTTTGGTGGTCTCCCGCCCTTCCTCTTACAAGAAGGCATTATCATGTTAAAATCACTACCAACAAGCCATGGATCATGACAATCTTAACCACTTTAAGAAAACCAATAAATCCTTTCTAGAATTCTTAATGCAGCAGGTATATATAACAAAAAGAAGAAAACTCAGAGACCTCTACTATATTTTGTGCACCAAGAATTGGGGATTGATATTTAGAAACTCCACATCCATCCCATGTCTCCAAAGAAACCACCTTTTGTTGTTTGTGTTTTTTACTACATTGAAATTGTCCAACCTCATAAAGTATATGTTATCGTTAACATCAATTGCAATATGTTCTAAAATTGCCAAGAAAGGTAGTTTGTGTTGTTTAATAAGATTTTTCAATCGAAGAGAGGCATTATAATTTGTTATGCCCCTAATCTTCAAGATGAGAAACATAAACATCATTAAACACATGTTTTCTGGACCCTCTAGTAACTCTAGAGGTAGTGTCAAATAGCTTGTCAATTTGTGACCCCCATCAGGATTTTGAAGAATATCAACATTAGGATTAAAGTGTTTGAGTTCTAATGACCTTAATTTTCCTTTTCTTGAACTTTTGGATTGGTCATTCTTTATCCAAAGTAGTTATAACTGAAGCAAATCAGAATCATTAATTCCTCGATCATCAGTCTCAGAAACTAAAGCAAATCAAAATCATTAATCTATGGATCATCAGTCTCAAAACTTTGAGCTTCCATATTTGTTGACCCTTCAATACATTGTGTTCCTTGGTCAGTTTCCAAAACACCATCAGGAAGTGTGAAGGAGTTATAATGAGAAATCTGACATCTCTATCATAATGACCTTCCTATAGTAAGGCTTCGCTTTTTCTATTTAGATTAGCATTAGAAAGAACGTTATTAGCATCTTTAAAATTTAGAGTGGTACGAATGTATTCTTAGGGACAGTTGCCCCACCCAATTTCTCTGGATTCTCCAGGATCCTAGCAGGTTTTTAGATAGAAACAACACCCAACAACCGAGGTTTATTAATCTTAGTATTAATGCCTATATCATCATTATCAACAGTAGTATTCACAAGATCATTAGCCCCAACACAGGCTTCAACAGTTTGACCAACAGGTGCATTATGCAAATTTCCTCAAAAGTTGATTTAGTCTACGATTTTCTATTTCATTAACTTGAGTCTTTCTAGCCTATAAGAGTTCACGGTGAGCAAAAATGTAGTTATCGATTGTGTGGCAAAAAATTTTGCACTTGGTGCAATTATTAGACAAATATTCCACCTCCAAACTATATCAATAACTAGAAGTAGAGGTACCAATCCAAATGGAATCAGCAAATGAGTGAGTTGTCACATTTCGCCATGACTCTTGCCACTAAAGGCCTAGAAAGATTGAAGATAGGTAGGTCAATCTTCATTGGTTTACCAAAAAACAGACCAAAAAGAGTGAGGCGCTTGCTTGTTGAAAAGGTGTAGTTTCAAACTAGGAAATCTAAACCTAATGGGCAAAATATGGTTAGAATTAGTAGTCTGTTTTAGGACTTTCATGTTTACCTTCTTAATAAACAACATCTTCCTAGAGAAAAGAAGTGCATAACCTTCCACCATTTCCAATTAGATCAACATGTGCCTTCCATCCAACAACCCAACATTCTAGCCACCCAAAAGCTTTAAATCTGAGAACACCTCGTAACCTCAATTTTTGGGTGTGCATATGTAAATTTTCTAACCAAAGCGTATTGTAGCAACGCCACAAGCAAAGTGGTTAGTTCTTCAATGTAGAAAATAAAATGTTTATCATTTTTTCTAGAGACCTTCAATAGATCATTTGAAGAGTTTTCCTCAAAGTGCTCATGGAAATGAGGGAAAAGGATGTTGCAAACATCAGGTGGAAAAGTAGACTGATTACCTGACAGAATGTCCACATAGGATGACTTTTCAACAAGAGCATCCATAAGGAAGCAATAGAACAGTAACTCAAACAAGCATACAACAACAACAACAACAAAGCCTTAATCCCACTACGTGGGGTCGGCCACATGAATCCTTTTTCTCNAAGGGTTAGACTGTTATTTATAGGAAAGATGGAATATAATGATATAATATTGCACGCTTGATTCAATGCTTCAACCTCTGGATTCAATTGTGAAAATTACGAGCACAAAACAAGCTCAAAGTTTAATTTTTAGTTCATTCAACGTCAAAACTTACAAAACTTGATCATTTCCAATCCATGGAAATATGGAATAAAGACTTCTTAAGTTTCAGTTGCTAGTGACAAGCTAAAGGGTAATTCCAACGTGATAAATTCTGATTAGTCGCCACTTAATCTAACTTATGAGACTGTATATTTCTGTCACCATTTACTAAATGTCGACTCGACCAAATACCTAAGTGAAGAAGGATTTCGCTAAACATGAACTTGACCTAGTGTTAGGAGAGGTCTTTTCGTAATTAATTAGTGGACATCTTTTCAGTTGTTTTACCTCTTAAGGGTAATCTAGTAATTAAGGGTCTAAGGGTTATTTGGACTAGGGCTAGCTTGCCTATAAATAGGCCTTTCTTTGGAGGGAATAAGGAATTCATTTTGGAGAATATTATTTCAGGTTTTCCTGAGTTGAAGGGAGGATTACCTGTTCTGGGATGGATTCCCCAAGTTTGGAGAGGTGATAAGGGAATGAGATCGTAGTGAAGTCTGGGATTTCGCCAAAATCGTTCTACCAAACTTCCCTCTCTCCTCCATAGATTCTGCATTTCTTGAGGCCGTCTACCCAAATTTTGGTTGCAAGAAATTTAAAATAGCAGCAGGACAGATTATTTCAGGTTTGGAGATCA
>JXCR01041976.1:72749-84557 GCA_002079205.1 Phalaenopsis hybrid cultivar
TTTTTCTAAATTATTGGAACTGAACTGATAGATTGTTATATGTTTTGATGTTTTGAAGATATTATTTCATAAAAATCATGTATTTTTTTTGTTGTTCATCGACTTTCATATTTTGAGTAATACCACTCATTTCTATGTATTTCATATATTGGAACTGAACTGACAGTATTGCATGCATACCACTCATTTCTATGTATTTACATATCTAACACAAATTTCAATTTTTACACTTTTACTGAAAGTGCAAATGTAAAAATTGAAGTTTAGGTGTTAGACATATAAATATATAGAATTGAGTGATATGTATGTAAATTTTCTTTCATATAATTTATGCTATTATATTTGCATGTGTAAGAACCAAAGTTTTTCTTAACTAATATAACAGAATGACGACTCTATAGGAAATTATCAGATTTTCTTAGGTTGGTATTAGACCTTGATTTCAGGGTGTCTAATAAAACCGACTATATAAATATAAATGAAAACATAATAAGAAGATATTTGATGGAAAATGCTTGCAAGTTTCATAACCTCATGTTGGTCTTACAGTATTACATACGCGCATAATGGTTCTTCTTTACTTGTTATCCACACCGCATGCTCCATTCTCTTGTCGTTTATGTTTTAATTGATAGTTGTTATTTANAATATATAGAATTGAGTGATATGTATGTAAATTTTCTTTCATATAATTTATGTTATTATATATGCATGTGTAAGAACCGAAGTTTTTCTTACCTAATATAACAGAGTGACGACTCTATAGGAAATTGTCAGATTTTCTTAGGTTGGTATTAGACCTTGATTTCAGGGTGTCTAATAAAACCGACTATATAAATATAAATNAAAATTTTCTTTCATATAATTTATGCTATTATATATGCATGTGTAAGAAGCGAAGTTTTTCTTACCTAATATAACAGAGTGACGACTCTATAGGAAATTGTCAGATTTTTTTAGGTTGGTATTAGACCTTGATTTCAGGGTGTCTGATAAAATCGACTATATAAATATAAATGAAAACATAATAAGGAGATATTTGATGGAAAATGCTTGCAAGTTTCATAGGGGAAGCATAATTTATATTTACCCATTCTGTTGGTCTTACAGTATTACATACGCGCATAATGGTTTTTCTTTACTTGTTATCCACACCGCATGCTCCATTCTCTTGTCGTTTATGTTTTAATTGATAGTTGTTATTTANATAAATGAAAACATAATAAGAATATATTTGATGGAAAATGCTTGCATGTTTCATAGGGGATGCATAATTTATATTTACCCCTCCTGTTGGTCTTACAGTATTACATACGCGCATAATGGTTCTTCTTTACTTGTTATCCATACTGCATGCTCCATTCTCTTGTCGTTTATGTTTTAATTGATAGTTGTTATTTACTGATTTTGTCAAACTCATTCTTATTTTTTGCATAACACATTTCATTCAGCCACCAGTAGAACCGTCTCCATAGAAGCCAGTTTTCAGTTTTTGTTTTCCAATTTTGGGTATTTACATTAGTAATTATTTCTAGTTATTGTATTTTTTTCTTTATTGGATCTTCGTAGTTGTTCTATGTTATCATTTCTATTTTAATTAAGCTAGCTTTTTATTTCAACCTAGTTGTATCTTTGAAATTTTTAGTATTAATAAAAGTTAATTTTCGTTTATTTTATTTGCAATGCAAGTCTTTCTTTGAAAGTACAAAACAGGTTAAATCATTTCCCCATGCCCTACGTTGTCGGGGTGAACTGCCTTTCAAACCCGAGATGTGATAGCAGGTTTATTGAAAATATGTACAATCATAAAAATTAACTAAAATAAGAAATTTTGAAATTAGCAGTAGTTAAAACCATTGCAAAAGGTATCATAGTTAAAAAACTTCACCAAATCCGTCGAAAATAGCGTTAAAACCGCTGCAAAAGTCATCACAATTAAAAATCTTCCCTGACGGTTTTAAAATCATTGTTAAAAGCCTTTGCAGCGCTAACAAATGTTGTGGTTTAAAATTTGTTGCAGTTAAAGTAGCAGGGATTTCTGCCGCTGCAATAGCCTGTATAAAGTACTATGAAAACTCATATTTTTAGTAGTGTATCATAAGAAAAAATAATCTCAATATGGCGCTTAATATTCAATCGTTCAACTCACTNATGAAAACTGATATTTTTAGTAGTGTATCATAAGAAAAAATAATCTCAATATGGCGCTTAATATTCAATCGTTCAACTCACTCCATCCTATATCTGACCTCACGCAAACGTGGAACCACAGTGTTGTTTCTCACAATCTGCTTGGCAACAAAAACGGGCAACAACATCTATCTATAAATAATCCATCCACGAGCTGTCACCCCCATTCCCCTCCATTTAAAATGAGTAAATAAATACTATTTTCACAACTGCACCTGAAACGGTCACCAAAAATCAATCCACTGCTAGGGCTGTCAAAACGGCTTCTCGTGTTCGACTCGTTAAGAAGCTCGTGTTCGACTCGTTAAGAAGCTCGTGTTCGGCTCGTTAATTTCGTTNTCATTCCCCTCCATTAAAAATGAGTAAATAAATACTATTTCCACAACTGCACCTGAAACGGTCACCAAAAATCAATCCACTGCAAGGGCTGTCAAAATGGCTTCTCGTGTTCGACTCGTTAAGAAGCTCGTGTTCGGCTTGTTAATTTCGTTCGATAAGTTAACGAGCCGGACACGAAATAAGATGTGTTCGTTCGTGTTCGACTCGTTTTAACTCGAAATACTACTCATCAAGTTTATATATATATATATATATATATATTAAGTATATTTTTAAAAAATATAATTGACTACAATGCTACAAAAATTTATAACCAATTAAAATATTGATTAAGAAAATAGAATAAAAATTATTAAATNCCGAAATACTACTCATCAAGTTTATATATTAAGTAGTATTTTAAGAATTTATAATTGACTACAAGGCTACAAAGATTTATAACTAATTAAAATATTGATTAAGAAAATAGAATAAAAATTATTAAATTAGATTCAAATGTTGTTTTAATGTAAATAATAATTTTTAAATCTTCCTCAAACTCTTATTTTCTTATGACTACATGATTAGGCTTGTTAAAAGGACTCTTTGTTTGTGAACAACTCATGTTCGGCTCGTTAAGCAAATGAGCCGAACACGAACACACTTTTTGAGCTCGAAATATAAACGAGTCTNAATAAATAATAATTTTTAAATCTTGCCCAAAAATTAATTGTCTTATGGCTATATAATTAGGGTTGTTAAAAGGACTCTTTGTTCGTGAAGAGCTCGTGTTCGGCTCGTTAAGCAAACGAGCNTAGCTATATGATTAGAGTTGTTAAAAAAACTCTTTATTCGTGAACAGCTGGTGTTCGGCTCGTTTACACCCCTAGATTTGAAAGATTTGGGTGGTATAAATGTAAAATTTTATTTCAAGTGTTATATAAGTAAATACATAAGAATTTGGTGGCATGTACGTAAATCTCCAAAAAAAAAAAAAATTTATTTTAAATTATTTCATTATTATTAGTATTGTAATACCAATGATTAAGACAAATCAATTAAACAGGTCATTTGTCTCATCAGAATTATGCATGCAGAGCCGCATACGTGCAGCATGGAAAGCCATGAGAATTGTCACGTGATTATGCTTTAGAGGACTGGATTGTGATTGCGTTTAAGGACAAGAGAAGCCAAATTAGAATTAGATTCATTTAAGATTGAGAGAATCAATTTCACTGTGGAATTGATGGGCATGCTACATATTGTTGGGATTTTAATTTCATATCAACATTTTTTTTTTCATTATAATTATTATTATTTGCTTGAATCTGTTCTAAATCCTTTTTTACCTGGCTAATTATTTATGTAATTATACATTTAATGAATGAGGCGCCCCAAATAAAACATGTTCATATAATACTTTTATGGGATATTTACATACATATCATCCAATTTCCTTATTTTTGCATATATATATATATACATATACATATATATATAAGGATTGGCTGAGGGACCCTCAGCCAATCCCATGTGCAACCTCAAAGCCCTTCTTGTCATGCTTCGAACCCAGGTTGAGAGGGGACTTAAGTCACCTACACTCGGTACACACACACACACGTACTTGGACCTATTGATTGGCATCTTTGGTGAAAGACCCCCTCAGATGGGGGGTTTGAATCCCCCTCTGGCTACATGAGCATTAAGGAGGGCGCTACTCGAATTGTTTGGCACATTAGGAGTGGTTCAAAACTGTATAATAGGCTCTTACAAATCCTTTATCTATATATATATATATATATATATANAAATATAAACGATCCGAACACGAGGTGAGCCTCGATTTACACCCCTATCCACAGCGAAGAAGCAAAAAACTTAAAAAGAAAATAATCCAATATTGTTGCAGGCCAACAATCAAGTAAAAAGGTGGTCAACCTACCTTCACAGATGAACTATCCAGTTGTATGACTCTTCGACTGTCCTCCTCAACTCTTTCCCAGTCNATCCTATCCAAGTAACTCAAACAAGAATGAATAGTAAAAATTTACGAATGGAACACTAACTCCGTCAATAATGGAACAATAACCCTAGGTAGCAAGAGGGAAGGATAAGATGTCATTTCCCACCCAATTCATATGCATTACATATCTAACAAAAACTTTAATTTTTATATATAAACTACATAATTCTTATTCATTACATTTGTAACATCTAAATTTCAATTTTTATATACAAACCACGTACCTTTTATGTATTACATCTCTAACACTTTAATTTTTACAAACATTTCACATAATTCTTATGTATTGCATATCTCACATATAAACTTCAATTTTTACATACAACCGACAATTTCTTATGTAAAACATCTCTGGCACAAACATCAATTTCTACAAATAAATCACAAAAATTTGTATGTATTTATGTGACACAAACTATATTTTTTACATACAATTCTTATATATTAAATATTTAACACAAACTTTAATTTTTATAAATAAATCACATAATTTTCATGTATTGCATATCGACTTCTTATAGACATCTCATACAATTCATATGCATTACATATACATAAATTTCATTTTTTTACATACAGACCATACAATTCATAAGTATTACATATCTAACACCAAATCTTCAATTTTTACATGCATTCCACTCATTTCATATGTATCACAAATGGAACACCTAAGCTTCAATTTCTACAAACATTCCACTCAATTCATTTCTTTTAAATATCAAACAATTTAAACATGAATTTTTACGTACAAATAACACAATTCTTATGTTTTTTATATCAAACACAAACTTCAATTTTTATATACAAGCCACACAATTATATGTTTTGTATTACATAACCAATACATAAACTTCAATTTTTACAAGCATTCCAGTCAAATTCTTATGTTTTACATATCTAACACATAAACTTCAATTTTTACATAATACCACACAATTTTTATGTATTGCAACACATAAACTTCCATTTTTACATGTGTCACCTTCCTAAGCATAAAAACGAATCTTTCACTTTGTAAAAGTTAAAATAGAGGTATTTTTTATATGATATGAGAAAGCTGAACGACATAAATGTAAACAATAGAGTTTAGGTGTAGATATGTAAATATTTACGAATTGTGTGGCATGTTAGACAACCCTAAATCCTACATGCAGCTAAACGCCCCCTAAGACAAAGCTAAACACTAACAAGTAAACCTAAAACAATAAGAATTAACTTGAAAAAGATAAAAATAAAGTAATCTACAAATTAAATGCTGGGAATAAAGAAAAATTACTTCGAAATGCTCAAATATAACGAAGAGGATAGGTCACGAGGTCGTCAGACAATGACCGGATAGTCATGGGGTCGCAGATTGGTTGTAGATTTGCTAGATGTTCGCAGGGAGGTATGGTTTTTACAAAAGAACATTAGAGAGCATGAATGAGCCTAGTGGGCATGGGTTTATGTTTTTAGTGCTAGGTATCGGATTATGCCGGGAAGATATAATACTATGTAGTTTGAGTCAACATCAATGTTCGCACTGCCGCCGTTATTAAGTGACAAAGATAATGATGAATAATGTCACCTCTATCCTCGATGATAAATGTGTATATGATGAGGCAAAACATGTCCTTACTAATGATCACCAAAAATCTAATGCAAACATTTGGAGTTGAAACTTATCTAACACAAGTATTTATGCTAATTAACTATTTCTTATAGTGTTGGAGATATACATTTGGAAATTTGCAATCCCTATGAAAATGTTTTGATACAATCAATTTATTATTTCATATAGACATACTAAACTAAAATTTATATTTTGTAAGTTAGAAATGGTGATTAAAAAATATGTGTTGTTCATTGTTTATAATGCAATGCCTAAACTATTATTTCAACTCAAGGAAACCCTCCTATTATAAAATTAAGCATATTAAGCATATTAAACATTTTCCATTCTCCTCTATTTGATACAAGCATGGAAGTATTTAATGTTTATATCACCTTCCACATGATGGCTGTATGTGGCCTTTTGTTTCGGATAATCTATTTCAATTTGAATGGCTTCATTCAGTCTATTATATGCATTAAACAAATCATTTTCAGCCACCATATCATTAACAAAATGTTCTTCATCTTTGGTTACTTGTTTTTTGGCTTCAACCACATTCTTGTGACCATAACCAAAAACATCACAACTCCAATATTTAGGTTTTGCAGCCACCTTTTTGTGTTTAGCCCAAAGAGACATCCATGAGGGAAGCGAAGGATCAGCTAACCAGTGTTTTTTCACGACATCTAGAAAATTGCAATGAGATGTCCAAACATTAAGAAATATAAATTTCTTGACACCTGGATTTTTCAGAACATTAATTTTAACCAGCAGTGAGAATGGTCCAAACAAGTTTTTTGAGATGAGTCACAATGGTGTATTGGAAAGTCTCTAACCAATTAAAATTTATAAGAACTATATCCAATCCCTCAAAAATTTTACCTCTTTTCCCAGTAAATAAACTCCCACTAAAATTGGCTTCAAACAAGCCATTGTTCTTAATCTGATCTTTGAATCTCTCCATAGCTTTATAACTTGGAGGCCGACCATCTTTCTTTTCCACCGGAGAAGCATTAACATTAAAATCCCCCCCTACCATCCAAAGTCCATTAACATAAGTTTTGGTGTTTCCCAAATCCATACAAAGTTTTTCCCGGTCTGCCAATGAGCAGCCAACAATGATCACTGATAAATGAACACTTATATTAAACAAATGAACTTTCGAGTGTAATAATTGAGCATTATCAAACAACAAATTGACCCTCACTTCCTTTCTCCAAATAAACCAAATTTTAAGGTGAATATTATAAAAGTAGTTGTAATTACCCAACTTCTTANTGTTTGACAAGGATGTCTACGTCATTGGGAGCAGAGCGGTAAGTTCCTTTTCAATATTCAGGAAAGAATACAGAATACAAGATTCAGCTCTCTCAAAGACCTAGAATTACAAACAGATTTATTTATAATCCTAGAGTAAACCCTACAATACAATATATAATTACCAAATTACTCATGTACCGTATAATGGGGCGTTGACCCAACACCCCCAACCCACATAACGTAACTTCCCGATTTGGATAGATTCTTCCGCTTTGCTCCGCTCTGCTCCGCTTCGTTCCAACGTCTGTCCCTATATGGTATATGAGTCATACCATAACAGTTCATAATGGAAGGAATATTTAAGCCCGGAATGAAATTATTATATCGTTGGATATGAAGATATATTTTAATGTTCTGTTATATCTTTTAAAAAATTATGAATTATGCAGTCCTTATTTTTGTACAATATAATAGTTTTTCAATTAGTTTGTCTTGTAGGCTTAATAACAAGGATATTTATGTTTGTCAATGAGAATTATTTTGGGTCTAACGATTATTTGTGAATCGGATGAAAGTAAATATTAATGCATTGCTAAAAAGATTTAATCACTAAAGTATATTGATGGGTTGTTATGTTTCATCACCTTTCTTACATCTAGAGTTTAATTTAGATAAAGTTTTCAATGTTTTCTATTCTTTATCATATGTTGAAAAGTTCATTATAGAATATTAACTATAACTTTGAAATATTATGTTTCAAATCACCATACAAGCTAGAGCACTTGTAATTAAATGTAACATGCTTGTGGCATTATGGCATNTTGTCGAAAAGTTCAATATAGAATATTAACTATAACTTTGAATCATTATGTTTCAAATCACCATACAAGCTAGAGCACTTGTAATTAAATGTAACATGCTTGTGGCATTATGGCATTATGAATATTTCATTATGTTGTTGTACCCCCATTTTCCTTAGGTTGTAAGCTATTTTTATCAATTAAATGCCCTCAGGATTGCTTTATTGAGAGTTTTATTTAAAAAGTAATTAGTTTACCAACAAAATTATTAATTATTAACTTATATAATTGATTATTAATTAATGTAAATATTCTCTTTTTATGTATTTTGAAGCTTTGGATATTCATGTGTATTTTCTTGATTTAATATTTACCTTTATTTGTTTCTTCTAATAAATCCGGCTAAATCCTTCTAAAACAATCAAATAGTTTTCATGATTTATGAGAATTTACTTGCTAATGTATCAAACAACTTTCAGGATTTAAACACCTCGGGATTTCATAAAACCAGTTTTACAACCTGCAACTAAACAATCTCTAAATCTCTTTTCTCCATCCTTCTAACTAAATCTCAAAGTTTGAAAATCATGCCAATTGATGGTTTTATTTTAAATCTCCAAGTCTCATGAACTTTCCTTCTTCTTCACACATCTCTGGTTCTTGNGAACCGAACGAAAAAAATTTGTTCGTGTTTGTCTCGTTTACTTATCGAACGAATCGAACACGACGAACACGAACTGTTCGCGAACAACGAGCTTTTTTGACAGCCCTACTTCTAACTAAATCTCAAAGTTTGAAAATCATGTCAATTGATGGTTTTATTTTAAATCTCCAAGTCTCATGAACTTTCCTTCTTCTTCACACATCTCTGGTTCTTGTTAACAGCTTTTCCAGCCAATACGCATCGCATCACGATTGTCTTGTTTCCTTACGATCGAAGCCCGAGGGATCAGTTCGAGGCATCGACTATTTGGCGAAGAATGTAGGGTTTTAGACAGATGTTAAAGCTTTCTTTTTTATTAGCCATTAAAAAAAATTAAATTAAGGGTTTAATTAAAGTTGATGTAGGTCAAATAAGCACACAAATTCTTATAACTCTGAAATATACAAATAAAGAGTTTACTCAAATTTAGTTTAATTTAATATTTATCATAAGGTATAACATACNCAAAGCTTTCCTTTTTATTAGCCATTAAAAAAAATTAAATTAAGGGTTTAACTAAAGTTGATGTAGGTCAAATAAGCACACAAATTCTTATAACTCTGAAATATACAGATAAAGAGTTTACTCAAATTTAGTTTAATTTAATATTTATCATAAGGTATAACATACAAAAATTAATTTTTTTTATTTATTGATTTATTTATCCCAGCTAGTTTAGGTCGAACATCTTGACAAGAAGCATACGACCAAGATTGAAAGAACATGGATAGAGCAAGAACTATGCTTTCGCCGGCATGATATTCCCATAATGCAAATTGACATAAGATGTAGTAATTAAGAAAGCTATGAATGTGAAGAACTTTATCAAGGTTTAATNGGCTAGTTTAGGTTGAACATCTTGACAAGAAGCATACGACCAAGATTGAAAGAACATGGACAGAGCAAGAACTATGCTTTCGCCGCCATGATATTCTCATAATGCAAATTGACATAAGATGTAGTAATTAAGAAAGCTATGAATGTGAAGAACNAACAACATGGAATTATTCTTATATGGTATTAAGAACACATGGTTGAATTATTGTGGATGGGGGGTGCTTATCATATATTTATGATATATACTTATACCACTTTGAGTAAATAATTATGTTGAGACATTAAAAACTTATCATTGTTATTAACTTAAATCCACATCATCTTTAGCTATCAAATGCAATATTCGTCTTTTGTTGTTATGCCATAAACTTTATATGTATTGTTATAGCTTTCAAATGCTCTATCATCTATAGTTCTACCTGAACACCACTTATGTTTATTTAATTATTGAAAAGGCTTCTTATGGCTTATTCATGTCATGTGCCAATGTCAAATATGCTCGGATATTGTAAGAAATTCATTTGCACTCTAAAGTTTAATAGTCTTTTAAAATGTTCATGTTGAGAAAATAGGGCGAAGAAAACCAAGAACGACACAAATCCAGAAGAACACACAGAGATTTAACAAGGTTCAACAAAGATGTCTACGTCATTGGGAGCAGAGCGGCAACTTCCTTTTCAATATTCAGGAAAGAATACATAATACAATATTCAGCTCTCTCAAAGACCTAGAATTACAAACAAGTTTATTTATAATCCTAGAGTAAACCCTACAGTACAATATATAATTACCGAATTACCCATGCACCGTATAGTGGGGTGTTGACCCAACACCCCCAACCCACATAACGTAACTTCCCGATTTGCACAAATTCTTTCGCTTTGCTCCGCTTCGTTCCAGCGTCTGTCCCTATATGGTATATGAGTCATACCATAACAGTTCATAATGGAAGGAATATTTAAGCCCGAAATGAAATTATTATATCGTTGGATATGAACATATATTTTAATGTTTTGTTATATCTTTTAAAAAATTATGAATTATGCAGTCCTTTTTTTTTGTACAATAGAATAGTTTTTCAATTAGTTTGTCTTGTAGGCTTAATAACAAGGATATTTATGTTTGTCAATGAGAATTATTTTGGGTCTAACGATTATTTGTGAATCGGATGAAAGTAAATATTAATGCATTGCTAAAAAGATTTAATCACTAAAGTATATTGATGGGTTTTTATGTTTCATAACCTTTCTTACATCTAGCGTTTAATTTAGATAAAGTTTTCAATGTTTTCTATTCTTTATCATTTGTTGAAAAGTTCATTATAGAATATTAACTATAACTTTGAATTGTTATGCTTCAAATCACCATACAAGCTAGAGCACTTGTAATTAAATGTAACATGCTTGTGGCATTATGGCATTATGAATATTTCATTATGTTGTTGTACCCCCATTTTCCTTAGTTTGTAAGCTATTTTTATCAATTAAATGCCATTTTGAGAATTGAAACCCCTCGGGATTGCTTTATTGAGAGTTTTATTTAATAAGTAATTAGTTTACAAAAAAAAATATTAATTATTAACTTATATAATTGATTATTAATTAATGTAAATGTCATCTTTTTATGTATTTTGAAGCTTTGGATATTCATGTGTATCTTTTTTAATTTAATCTTTATCTTTATTTGTTTCTTCTAATAAATCCAGCTAAATCCTTCTAAGACTATCGAATAGTTTTCATGATTTATGAGAATTTAGTTGCTAACGTATCAAACAACTTTCAGGATTTAAGCACCTCTGGATTTGATAAATCCAATTGTACAAGATTTACTATATCTTATTTATACTAAATTCAACCTGCAACCAAACAATCTCTAAATCCCTTTTCTCCATCCTTCTAACTAGGGGTCTAAACGAACCGAACACGAACGAACAAAGCTTGTGTTCGTGTTCGGTTCGTTTAAAATTTAGTTTGTTTGAAATAAGCTCGTGTTCGTTTCTNGCCCCATTTGAGGCAGATTATTTGGTGCGGTGCATTTTGAAAACACATCTAGACTCATTTGGGTAAACTGTATTTTGTCA
>JXCR01041985.1:0-10807 GCA_002079205.1 Phalaenopsis hybrid cultivar
AGCGGGTCGACTCCTGCGGCCGGCCCGCGGGTTGCGTTTCAAAATAAGCAGCTTATCCTGAAACACACAAGCTGCCCCAAACAAACCCTCCATTTGCTAAAGCCTTAGACCAAATGTCAAGCTATATAAAATTTATGAAACATATTCTCAAAAGGAAAATGAAGTTTGAAGATAATGAGACTGTCACACTTAGTGAGGAGTGTAGTATTATAATTCAGAAAAAGCTTCCTAAAAAACTTAAAGATCCTGATAGCATTACTATTCTATGTGCAATAGGAGAGAGATTTTATGAGAAAGCTTTATATGATTTAGGTGCAAGTATTAACCTTATTTCATTATAAATATTTAAAAGATTGGGATTATGAGAAATAACCCCTACTACTGTAACTCTGTAGTTAGCAGATCGTTCAATACGTATCTTAAGGGGGCTATAGAAGATGTCCTAGTGAAAGTGGATCAATTTATCTTTCCTATTGATTTCATTATGTTGGATATGAAGGAAGATAAAGAGATACCTATCATTTAGGGGAGACCTTTCCAAGCCACAGGAAAAGCAATGATTGATGTGCAGAAGGGGGAATTAACAATGTGTGTCAATGATCAAACGGTTACTTTCAATATTTCAAGATTAATGAAATATCCTATAAAAGGTAGAGATGTTGAATGTTATAGGATATTTGACTGAATGTCATTTCAAAACTAATTATGAAGAGAAATCTGAAATCAAAGATTTGAAACACGAGCAAAAAGAGGAATTAGATCAATGTGAAGATCTTTATAAGAAAGATTCAAACTATGTTCAAGAAAGTTTCAAAATTTTGGACACCATAGAAAAAGATAAATCATTTTGTCCATCATTAGAAAACCCTCTTGAACATAAGTTGAAGTTACTTCCTGAACATTTGAAGTATGTCTTTTTATGTGATTCTTCTACTTTACCAGTTATAATTTCCTCAAAATTAACAATGGAAGAAGAAAGATTGATGAAAATTTTGAAAAAATTTAAAAAAGCCTTTGGATGGATAATAGCAGATGTTAAAAGATTCAGTCCTTCAATTTGTATGCATAGAATTAATATGGAAGAGAACTGCAAACCCGGGGCTGGTCCTTAAAAGAGATTGAATCCTATTATAAAAGAAGTTGTTAAGAAAGAAATTTTAAAGTGGTTGGTGACCGCGACTTTATATATGCTTAAAAATATAAGATAAATATGGACGTAATAAATATTCAATAATTGAATAAGATAAATATGGATGTAATAAATATTCAATAATTGTAAAGTCACACTTATCAACGCAAGCATACGTATCACTCAAGTAATATAGGGCTCTAATGGAGTCCTATATATCAATCCTATAGGGAGTAAGATTAGAACTAAGAACTAAGACCTTAGAAAAGCAATACTTTAACCACAACAACGAACTTCAATTCGCTTATCTGTCACTAATAGGCAATTGAAATAAATATTTAATTTTAATAACTATTAAATAACTAAATATACTAATGAAGGTTCAAATGTGATATTCAATAATACACTGAAAACATCATTCTCTTTGTCAAGAAATTATAGTGAATTGATAAAGTGAATCAGTTCAATTTTGCATCCTTCTCCTTGTTAAGAAATTATTGTGAATGGATAAACTGGATTAGTTCAAATTATATTGTGTCAAATAGGAGCATACTTATTCTTTACCCTTTGGTCCAGGCATAAAGAACATTGACTAATCCTACGCTTATTTACTAAATTTGTGACTACGCTGGGAGGATACCGGTTCTCACTTTGGAGCTCCCACGTTCCCCTCGCCTGAGGGCTAACATCTACACTTTAGCACCCAAACGATATGACCAAATTGGGGATTTTAGTCTATCACTCTAAAATTTCCAATTCTACGCCCGATAATATTATTTCCCTATTTATATGCGCCCAACTTCCGAGGGCTTTGACCTCCCTGAATCTTGGATGTAATCTTCACTTTAGTTGGAAAACTCAACATATCAATTGGCCAGATTGAAAGTAAATATTGGATTGAAGTTAAAAGATCATCACAATTTCTTAAACATTTTCATGGCTTCACCAATTCAAATCAATTGAAAGTAAATTAAAATCAAAGTGAAAAGATCATCACAATTTCTTAAACATTTTTATGGCTTCACCAATTCAAATCACAAAGTGAAAAGATCATCACAATTTCTTTAACATTTTCATGGCTCAACCAATTCAAATCACCGAAGTGAAAAGATCATCACAATTTCTTAAACATTTTCATGGCTTCACCAATTCAAATCACCATGCAAATCTCAAGACAAGGAGAAAGACAGAGAAAACTACTCAGATCTCATGGGAAAAACACAAAAAATCTCAAGACAAGGAGAAAGACAAAGAAAACTACTCATATCTCATGGGGAAAACACAACAAATAAGACAATGAGAAAGACAGAGAAAACTACTCAGAACTCATGGAGAAAATACAACAAAACTCAGAATTCATCATCAATTCAAATCACCATTTCACAAATCTCAAGACAAGGAGAAAGACAGAGAAAACTACTCAGATAATTCAAATCACCATTTCACAAATCTCAAGACAAGGAGAAAGACAGAGAAAACTACTCAGAACATGGGGAAAGCACAACACAACTTGGAATTCATATGTAAAATCAAAGCCATACAAACTATAACAAGTAATGGGAAAACACAACAAAACTCGGAATTCATATATAAAATCAAAGTCATACAAACTACAACAAAGGAAAACACAACAAAACTCGGAATTCATATATAAAATGAAAGTCATACAAACTACAACAAGTAAAACCATTTCACAAATCTCGAGACAAGGAGAAAGACAGAGAAAACTACTCAGAACTCATGGGGACTACAACAAAACTCGGAATTCATATATAAAATAAAAGTCATACAAACTACAACAAGTAAATAACTTATCTCTAAATTGACAGAGAAAACTACTCATAACTCATGGGGAAAACACAACAAAACTCAGAATTCATATATAAAATCAAAGTCATACAAACTACTCAAGTAAATAACTTATCTCTAATTTCTCCCCAAGAATACTCCTTGAAGTTCCTCTAAATCTCTTCCTTTTTTTACAGCACACTAATAAATAAGCTTATCTCTAATTTCTCCCCAGGAAAACTCCTCGAAGTTTCTATGAATCTCTTCCTTTCTTTACAACACAGAATTCCTCTTCGAAGCAGCAAGGAGGAAGAAATTTCTCACTTTCCCTTCACTCTTACAATCTCTCGAAGAATTCCTCACAATTTTTACACTCTAGCAAACACTAATGGAACCTTTCTAACCTCCAGGAACTCTATTCTCTTTGTGCTCTTTCTCAATTTTTGGCCAAAATCTTTTTTTAAAGTTGTGGATGAGTTTTACCAAGAGTTGCCTAAGCATCCCTTCAAAATTTGTCTTTATTCACTGCCTGATTGATCATAATCGTCAAGCTCGCCGTCGGCGGCCTCGAGGGCGGCGTTGGCGGACCTTCTTAATGAATTAATTCTGAAGTCTTGGGAAAATCTCGTCGTTGGCGGGTCGATGGCGCTGTCGACGCCCTAGTTTAATTCTTCACATTTTGGCCCTTTTCACTCCAAATTCGCTCCTTTTTGCATCTTTTTGCTTCAATGACCCTAATTCATCATTCCAGCAACAAAACATTAAAAATACCTTTCTTTAAAGTGTAATTTCATCAAAAACAGTATAAAATATGTATGAAAATCTCAACATATTTTCCTTTGGTCAGTTGGATGCTAGAATGATCTACTCTATTTCAGATAGTGCTTGGGTTAGTCCAATTCACTGCGTTCCTAAGAAAGGAGAAGTAACTGTGACTGTAAATGAACATAATGAATTAATAGATACTAGACAAGTCACAGGGTGGCGAATATGCATTGATTATAGAAAATTAAATCTCATCACAAGGAAAGATCATTTTCCACTATCCTTTCTAGATCAAATGCTGGACAGACTAGCTGGGCATAAATACTTTTATTTTTTGGATGGAAATACTGGTTTTCACCAAATAAAAATATCTCCTGAGGATCAAGAGAAAACAAAATTTACCAGTCCTTATGGTACATTTGCTTTTAGAAGAATGTCCTTTGGTTTATGTAATTCCCCTGATACATTTTAAAGATATATGATGACAATTTTTTGTGATTTAATTGAAAAAGGGATTGAAGTCTTTATTTATGATTTTTCAGTGTTTGGAACTTCATTTGACTCATGTTTAGAACATTTATCTAAAGTTCTCAAACACTGCAAAGAAACTAATTTAGTTCTTAATTGCAAAAAATGTCAGTTTATGGTAGCAAGAGAAATTGTATTAGGACATCAAATATAAAAAAATAGTATGGAAGTAGATCCCGCTAAAATTCAAGTGATCGCTATTTTACCTTATCCAACCAATGTAAGGGAAATTAGGAGTATTTAAGAACGTGTTGGATTCTAGGATATGGAGGAAATTACACTCCTTGGTTACCCCTAATGAGGCTCTTCAAAGATGAATGAAATTTCTACTCTTAATCACTTTTCCTTTTATTATATCCATCAATATGATTTGCAAAGCTTTTAAATTTTGTACCTTATATGCGGTATAATTGATATTATCCATCATACTCTACAATAACTGATCTTGAGTTTCAGTAGACTCACCTCTAGAAGTAGAAGCTCGCGAGGGAGATGGTCCAGATGCAGAAGCAGTAGAGGTAGAAGCAGCAGACATTGTCATTCCATAACTCCTTAAAAATCCTCCTCTCCAGCCAAAAATAGAATGCTCCGAATACAACTTCACATTAAGACTTGTAATTGGCTTTAGAGGCAACAATACTTCCTCCCAACTATCGTATCTCACTCCAGGCTACTCACACAAAGAAAAGATTAAGGGAGCAAATCCCAAACCTACAGTAGTAACGGAAGTGGCAGAACTGATGATAACCTGATAGATCAAAGCTCCAATATTGATCAGCTTTCCTTCCTGAATACAATAGCTCAATGTTGCTCTCCCTGGTAACTTCACTAAGATGATTCGTCGGTAATAGCGAGCTGAAATAAAATAGTGTCACACATTCGAATGTGCACTTAACTTTGAGATGGAAAAGTTGACTCTTCTCTCATTTGTAATTTTCCATATCCTCTTCCAACAGTCAAATAGGAAATAATCTCGTTCAGTTCCGTGTCAATAAGACTATAGTTCACATAAAAATACAAACTATCAGGTGGTAGATGGTAAAACATATTGATTACCTCCGATGAAAAAGGTACCAATTTTCCTCTAACCCTGACTCGATGATCTTTAGCCTCGGGAAGGTTTGCATAAAACTCCCTAACTACAGAATATCAGCCACAACAGAAAAACAGCAGAATCATTCCCATTATCAGTGAATGATCAGATCTTCTAAGGATCCACCTGGATTTTTAAAACATCGCTCCATGATAAGTTTTCGTGTTTGTAGAGTATCATTATACCTATCTTGAGCTTTCGAACTCACAAACTTGCTCAAATCAAAGGGATTTTTTCTTTTACTCCTCTTCATTCTTGGTGTCATTCTACAAATTTCATAAAATTCTACAATAACTTCAAAAATCAAGTCTAATCTACTAAACTTAACTTCTATAAGTATAAACTACACTTTTTATGCAATTTCTGTGGATTTTTCCTCACTTTTCACCATGAATAGTGATTTTTGGGTTCTTCCAAGTTTACTCAAAATACATGGTGAAAATCCAAATATTTTACATAGAAGTGAAGCTCTTACCTCAAGAAATCCAAATCTAGCAAATTTTTCTCAATCCCACCAAGAAATCTCCACGAAATGGCTTGCCCTAGACCTCAAAATCGCAAACTCGAAAGGTTGAAGGTGACGACGAGAGTAAAAAATGGCAATTTTTGGGGTTATTTTTCACTTTTAACCGTTCACAAACTGGCGCTTAAGCACGAATTAGTGGTGCTTAGGCGCCTGCCTCTCGGGTTACATCGCGCTTAAGCACGAGAATGTGGCGCTTAAGCGTTAGTGCACTATTTTTGATATTTTTGAACTTAAGTAAAATGCAGTATAAGCCTAAGTGTACCACGCCTAAATAGTCTTATAACACTTAAATGACTATTTTTCTCTCCTTTAACTCTCCTCTCTCTCAAAATTCTCCAACATAACTAATTCAATTTTAGACTAAAAATAACACAAATTTTCACAAAAATAAACAGATACATTAATTCACAAACTATTACAAGTACATATTACACTTAATTCTCACTTCAAATAGTCTCGGATAAGAAAATCTTCTAAATACAAACACTAAACAAACATTCACAATTAAACACATAAAACTCACAAGCACTAAAAACAAGACTTAAACAAAAACACATAAGAACAATGACTCCTAACAAATAAATTCTAACACTGAACTTAATTCCATATTCATTTGTTGGGACAAATTTATGTCTTTCATTAGTCTCTCCTTGGGCATTCAGAATATAAAGTTGATAAAATGGACGGTGGTGACGAGCTCTGTTACTATCTTCTTCAATTCATTTCTTCTTAAGATATGTCTCCTCATCTGCTTTCTCTATATAACTATTATGAATAAATTGCATTTTCAATTACCACCCAATATGCTCTAGATGTGCATCAATCTCAATTACCTTTGTCTCAAGTAAAGCCATGTTAGTCTCAATTTTGTTGATTTTTTTTATATTCCTTCAATAATAACGACTAAGAAATTGTTATACATCTCTTGTGCACTTGACTAATGAATCTCTTCCTTCTTCTTCAATTCCATCTCCCATGAAGACATCTTCTTAAAATCCCTCTTTCTTTTAGACTTTTTGGGCTAAAAATGATCTGGAGTGAAATTCCTTCACAAAACCCTTTTATTTACAGACCTAAATCCCTCAAGTAACTTCTAGGCACGTCCTAGAATTGCCTTGGCACGTTTTAGTCAACCAATTGGTGGTTAAAACTTCTAGAATCTAAATTTTGCACATAGTTTTTAACTCCCGCACTTAAGTGCTGAATATTGGCGCTTAAGCGCCAGTGCTCAATTTGACACTAGTCAACTTACGTCCAAATTCTCATTTTAGCATGTCTAGATCACTAAATAAAGTCTTAAAATCAATACTAACACATAATAGACTTAAAAATACTACCTCAAATTTTCTTAATCACACATAAACAACATTCAAAGCAAAATACACTGATAATTATGAGTTGTCTCCCACAAAGCGCTTGGTTTAACGTCGTCAGCCTGAAGTAACCAGTGCTTATTCTGGTTGACCCAACATCATTTGATTGTTAAATTTATGTTGAACCCCTACTAAATAAGGTTTCAGTCTGTGACCATGCACTTTAAATACTTTCCCAGCTTTAGGATCTTTGATATCCACAGCTCCATGAGGATAAACTTTTATCACAACAAATGGGCCCATCCACCTGGAATTAAGTTTGCCTGAAAATAATCTTAACCTTGCATTATATAGAAAAACTTGTTGCTCTGACTGAAAATTTTTAATAAAAATCTTTCGATCATGTCACATCTTCATCTTTTCTTTGTAAATCTTAGCACTCTCATAAGATTCATTCATTATCTCTTCAAGTCATTTAATTCCAATAATCTTTTCTCACCAGCATCTTTTAAATTATAATTGAACTCTTTATTCACCCAATATACTTTATGCTCAAGTTAAAATGGTAAGTGACAGACTTTCCCAAATATTAGCCTATATGGGGACATCCCTATAGGAGTTCTGTATGTCGTCCTATAAGCCCACAAAGCATAGTCAAGTTTGACTAATCAATCCATTTTTGTTGGATTCATAGATTTTTTCATAATTCTTTTAATTTTTTGATTGGATAATTCAATCAAACCACTTGTCCGAGGATGATAAGCAGTAGCAATTATATGGTTTATATGATATTTCTTTAATAATTTCTCCATTATGGCATTTCTGAAATGACTTCCCTCATCAGTTATGATAACTCTCAGCATCCAAAATCTACAAAATATGTTCATTTTCAAAAATTTTGCAACACTTTGAGCATCACATTGAGGTAAAGCAACAACTTGTATCCATTTGGATACATAATCTACTGCTAACCGTATGTATAAATTTTCGAAAGATGGTATAAATGGTCCCATGAAATCTACTACCCAAACATTAGATATTTCAACTTCTAACATATAATTGAGGGGCATCTCATTTCTTCTAGAAATATTATCTGCTCGTTGACAACTATCACAAGTTTCAATATAAGCATTAACATCTTTAAAGATAGTAGGCCAATAGAATCTAGATTCTAAAATTTTGTATGTTGTTTTATCAACACCAAAATGTCACCCAAAATCAGAATTATGACATTTTTGGATAATTTCATAAGTTTCTTCTAAATGTACACATCTTAGAATAATCATATCCTTTCCTTATTTATATAAAATTGGGTCATCCCAAAAATAAGTCTTAGCTTCATAAATAAATTTCCTCTTCTGTTGGTATGTCATTTCATAGGGTATAATATCAATAATAAGAAATTTCACAATGTTGGCATACCACGAAACACGCCACTCATTAATATTGAATAGTTTTTCATCTGGAAAATGTTCATTAATTTCTTTTTCAAAATAGAGTGATTTTTCTAACTCAAGTCTAGACAAATGATCAGCAACTTGATTTTCAATTCCCTTCCGATCTACTATGTTAAAGTCAAATCCTTACAAAAGATGAATCCATCTTATAAGTCTAGGTTTAGCATCTTTCTTTTTCATTAAGTACTTAATAGCAGAATGATCTTTATGCACTGCACAATGAATTCCAATTAAAAATGATCTAAATATATTAAAGGCATGTACTATTTCTAATAACTCTTTTTCAGTTCTTGTATAATTAATTTGGGTTTCATTAAAAGTTTTACTAGCATAGTAAATTACTTCGAAAATTTTATCATATATTTGTCCTAAAACAACTCCAATAGCATAATCACTAACATCACACATCAGTTCAAAAGGTTTTCCCCAATCTGGTGAAACTATAACTGGTGCAGTGACTAATTTTTTTTTAATAACTCAAAAGCTTTTAGGCACACTTCATCAAAATTGAAAATTGTATCTTTCTCCAGCAAATGGCATAAATGCTTAGCAATTTTTGAAAAGACTTTAATATATCGTCTGTAGAATCCAGCATGTCCTAAAAAACTCCTAATTTTCCTTACATTTGTTGGATAAGGCAAATTAGCGATCACTTGAATTTTTGCAGGATCTACTTCCATACCATTTTATGATATTTTATGTTAATACAATTTCTCCTACTACCATGAATTGACATTTTTCTAAATTAAGGACTAAATTTGTTTCTTCACAGCGCTTAAGAACTTTTGATAAATGTTCTAAACATTAATTAAGGACTAAATTTGTTTCTTCACAGCGCTTAAGAACTTTAGATAAATGTTCTAAACGAAAGAATACTGAAAAATCTTCTATAAATAATTCAATTCCTTTTTCAATTAAATTACAAAAAATTGTCATCATGCAACTTTGAAATGTAGCAGGGGCATTACAAAAATCAAAGGGCATTCTTCTAAAAGCAAATGTACCATAAGGACTGGTAAAAGCTATTTTCTCTTGATACTCAGGAGTTATTTATATTTGGTGATAACTAATATATCCATCCAGAAAAAAAAAGTATTTACGCCCAGCTAGTCTATCCAGCATTTGATCGAGAAAGGGTAATATAAAAGAAGTAATATCATTTCTAAGCTTTGCAATTTTTTATGGTGGAAAATATTTAGCAAGGAATTTTTGGCTAAATTCATTTCTAAGATTTGCAGTTTTTTATGGTGGAAAATATTTAGCAAGGAATTTTTGTGTTAAATCACCCTCAAGTTTGGCTTTTGATGGTGGAAAATATTTAGCAAGAAATTTTTGTGCTAAATCACCCCAAGTTCTGATAGGTTGGTGGAAAATATTTAGCAAGGAATTTTTGTGCTAAATCACCCCAAGTTCTGATAGATCTAGATGTTAACAAATTTAGCCACATCTTAGCTTTATCCCTCAGTGAGAAAGAAAATAACCTAAGTCTTATGACATCTGATACACCATCATATTTAAATGTAGCGCACAATTCTAGAAAATTGGCAAGATGTAAATTTGGATCTTCAGTTGGTGATCCCCCAAACTAATTATTTGATATCATTTAGATAATAACAGGTTTAAGTTCAAATGAATTAGCCACTACAGTAGGTTTTTTAATACTTTAATGAAGTTCATCTACCGTAGGGTTGGTATAATCTCGTAAAGGTTTATATTTTTTATGAATTTTAGCATTTTGATCATTTTGGTTTACATTTATGTAACTTTTTTAGATTTTCAAAATTTTTTATTTTTTTTACTTTTTATGATTTTCTTAACAATTCTCTCTAATTCAGAATCATTGGGCACTAGTGCTTCAGAACCTGAACTACGCATACACTAACATAAAAATAAAAATAAAATACAACAAAACATGCACAAAATAAAATAATATAATAAGATATTCTTACAATAACTTTTAAAGCTTAAATAAGACTTTCTAAAGTATAAATTTGTTTTTAATCAATTATCTTTCAATTTTTTTCCTGGCAACGGCGCCAAAAACTTGATCCTATTACTGCTTATATGCAGCAGTATAACAACGTCTTTGATGATATTTTTCACTTATGTTACTTTACTTTGCAACAAAACCAAAAACTTAATCTTGGAGAAAATAAAAATTTTAATTTATATATATATATATATATATATATATATATATATATATAT
>JXCR01041985.1:11110-32366 GCA_002079205.1 Phalaenopsis hybrid cultivar
AATAAACCAAGTTGGGGGCTTTAACATGTCACTTTAAAGTCCTCTAACTCTACACCCTTCAAAGATTATTTCCCTATTTATTTGCACTAAATCATATGAATTACATTCTCATTCATACAACCTCATGTGATTCTTTCTAATTATTGACTGAGACAATACCAGCCCGGTTCTTACATGTTTTCACAATAAATTTTAACATCTGGATAGGCCAAATCAAGAAGGAAATGAGGTGCATGGATTTAAATCATCATAACTTCTTCCAACATTAAAGATGAATACTCTCCACAACTTCCATCCAACACTTTAATCACATATCATTTTAAGGAGAAAGATAAAAAAAGCTACTCAAAATCCATGAAGAAAACAAAATCACACTTTAGTTTAAAAGTAGAAATTATTGTCAAACCAACAAGAAGGCTCAATTAAAACCAAAAGTTGTTTAAAAACAGAAGATAAAAACTTATCTCAAATATTCCACCAAACTCTTGAAGTTCCTTTGAATATCTTCTCTTTTACAACACTCTTGACTCTCACAATAAAACTAAATACAAAAAGGATAATGTAAATTTGTAATGCATGAAAATCTCTCCAAAATTTTCCTCAAAACTCCCCCTTTCTAGCACTTTTCAGGACCTCCAAGCACACTTCAAAAAGTCTTAACTTCCTTCTTTTTTAAAACTCTAAGAGATTCCTTGGTAACTCTTTAAAATGTGTCTAAATTCGATGAATTCTCTAAAAAAATGCCTCCTTTCATAAGTCTTCTAACCATATTTTTGTTTCTAGTGGTCATAACCACTCTTTTTAGCCAATAGGTTCCTCAAATGTCCCTTTAAAATTCGGAAAAATGAAGTAAACTGTCACATAACTGCCTCAGGTCCTTAAGCGTGGGGCCTCTGGCGCTTAGGCGCAGCCTTCTTTGTTTCACCGGTGCGTAAGCGCCAGATCTGGTGCCTAGGTGTCAAAACACTTTAGCACAATTTTTAGATTTTTGCTCCAAATTTGATCATTTTTCACTCCTTTTAGCATTTTTCACCTTTTTTACTTGTACTTGAAAGAAAACCACACAAATACCTTCCATTAAAGCTCAATATCTCAAAAATAAGTATAAAAATGTGTCTAAAAATACTATATATTTTAGGTGTATCATCAGGCTGACGATGTTAAACCAAGCGCTCTATGAGAGGCAACCCATAGTATCAATGTGCTTTTGCTTTGATTTTATTAATGTGTGATTAAAAAAATGGGTAGTATTTTTTAGACTATTTCATGTTAGTAATGATTTTAAGATATTATTAAGTGACTTAGATATGTTAGAATGAGTATTTGGACGTTAAGTTGCTCGGTGCTAAATCAAGTAATGGCGTTTAAGTGCCCATACTCGGTGCTTAAGCGCAGGCATTAAAAATCATGCGCGAAAATGCAATTTCTAGAAGTTTTAACCGGCAATTGGTTAACTTAAACATGTCATGGCAATTTTAAGATGTGCCTAGAAGTTATTGGAAGGATTTAGGCCTATACATAGAAGGGATTTGTGATGGAATTTCACCTCAGACTCATTTTTAGCTCTAAAGTCTAAGAGAATGAGAGATTTCGAGAAAATATCTTCATGGGAGACGGATTTGTAGAAAAAGGAAGAGGCCATGAGGAAGAAATTCATTAGTCAGAGTGCATAAGAGATGTATAACGGTTTCTTAGCAGTTAGTATCGAAGTAATAGTGGAAAAGATCAACAAAATTGAGGTTCACGTGGATTCAATTGAGGCAAAGGTAAATGAAGTTAATGTGCATCTAGAGTATATTGAGTGGCAATTAAAAATGTAATTTAGCCATACCAGTTATATAGAGGAATCAGATAAGGTGATGTATCTTAAGCAGAAATAGATTGAAGAAGATTGTATCAGAGCTCACTACCACCGTCCATTTTATCAACTTTATATTCCAAATGCCCAAGGAGAGACTAATGAGAGACAGAAATTTTTTCCAACAAATGAAGAATGAAATTAAGTTCTACGCTAAGATTTTCTTATTAAGAGTTGTTTTATTTATCAGTGTTAAGTCTTGTTTTTAGTGTTTATGTGATTATGTGTGTTATTGTGTAAGTTTGTTTAGTGTTTGTATTTAGGAAAATTTTCTCATCCAAGACTCTTTGGAATGAGAATTATGTGTTGAATGTTATTTGTAATAGTTTGTGAATGAATATAAGTGTTTGTTTGTGAAAAATTTTGTGTTATTTTAGCCTCTAATCAAATTAGTTATTTTGGAGAATTTTTAGAGATATGAGAGTTAAAGGGGAAGAAAATAGTCATTGGAGTGTTATAAAACCATTTAGGGGTGCTTTACTTTGGATAATAGTGCATTTTACTTAAATTCAAAAATATCAAAAATTGTGCACTGGCGCCTAAGCGCCACAACCCCGTGCTTAAGCTTGAGGCAACTCGAGAGGTAGGCGCCTAAGCACCACATATTCGAGCTTAAGCCCTGTTTCACGAAAACCGGTTTGCAAATGGTTAAAAGTGAAAATTAACCCTGAAAAATGCCATTTTTCACTCCTGCCATCATCTTCTTCCTCCGACGTTCACGATTTTGAGTTTAGGGAAAACCTTTTTATGGATATTTCTTGGTGGATTCAAGTCAAATTTACTAGATTTTAATTTCTTGAGGTAAGATTTTCACTTTTATGAAGAAATTTTGGATTTTCACCATGTATTTTGAGCACACTATGGAGGTACCAAAAATTTACTATTCATGGTGAAAAACTTGAGAAAATCTATAAAAATTACATAAAAAGTATAGTTTAAGTTTATAGGAGTTAAGTTTAGTAGATTATACTCGATCTTTGAAATTATTGTGAAATTTTGTGAAATTTGTAGAATGGCCCCAAGAATGAAGAGGAGCAAGGGGAAGTCCCACTTTGATTCAAGCAAGTTTGTTAGTTCAAAAGCTCAAGACAGATATAGTGACGCTCTACAGTCAGAAAAATTGAATCCTGTGAGGTATTGTAAAAATTCAGGTGGATCCGTGGAGGATTTGATCATTCTGTGATAATGGAAATGATTCCGTTGTTTTTCTGTTGTAGCTGTGATTTCTGCAGTGCTAGAGTTCTATGCAAACCTCCTTGAGGCGGAAGAGGATCGCGGAAGAGGATCGAGTCATGGTTAGAGGCAAATTGGTACCTTTTCATCGGAGGTAATCAACATATTCTACCATTTACTACCTGATACTTTGTATTTTATTCAAACTATAGTCCTACTGAGACCGAACTGGACGAGATTATATCAATTTTGACTGTTGGAAGGGACTCTAGAAAATTACAATTGAGAGGAGAGTCAACTTTTCCACTTCAAAGTTAAGTACACCATCAAAGACGTGGCATTACTTTATTTCAGCTCGTCTATTACTGACAAATCATCTTAGTGAAGTTACGAGTGAGAGAGAGCAATGTTGAGTTATTGTATCCAGCAGTGCAATCCTATCAACATTAGAGCTTTGATTTGTCAGACTATCATCAGTTCTACTACTATTGCTACTACTGCAGGTTTGGGATTTGCTTCCTTAATATTTTCTATGTGTGAGCCAACAAGAGTTAAATATGATAGTTGGAAGAAGTGTTGATGCCTTTAAAACCAATTACAAGTGTGAATGTGAAATCATATTTTGAACACTCTATTTTTTGTTGGAGAGGAGGAATTTCGAGAAGTTATGGCATATCGACGTCCACTGCATCCACCTCCGCTGCTTCTACATCTAGACCATCTACTTCAAAACCATCTACATCCAGAGGTCAACCTACTGAATCTCAGGATCAATTATTGCAAATGTTGATGGATAATATTAATTTTACCGCAGATAATGTACTGAATTTAAAAAATTTTGTAAATAATATTGATGGATATATCAAAAGACATAGTGATTATGAGGAGAATTTTCACTCATCTTTGGAGAGTCTTATTAGGGGTAACTAAGGAGTGGAATTCCCTTCATATCCAAAGTATCCTGATTATGAGTCTGTAACATTTTGGGATAGTGGTGACACTAATGATGATGATGAGGAGAAGGATTAAGGTTGTTTATGTTTGTAATATGTGATGTACTTTGTGGTGTGCACTTGATGCATTTGAGTTTGTATACTCGTTGGAATATGTGATGTGTTAGACCTTTTGTCTAATTGTTATTGTAATGTTTGTGTTTTGTTATTATTGTGTTTCAAATTCTAGGGAAGTAATTGTTGTTGTGCAATGTGTTTTAATTAATTAGGAATGAACTTATTTCTATGTCTTATGAAAGTTGAAATTCTTGCTAGCTATAATTTTAAACTTTAACTTCAGAAATTTGCTACCCTATATTTTCTTTTATCTTGTTAGTGTGCTTGTTTTTTTTTTATGTTGAGATTGTGAAGTTAAAGTCAATGTGTTTGTTTGCTTTTATGTTTATATCAACTACTTAGAAGTCTAATGAATCTCTATATATTAAAAAGTAAGAAATTTGATCAAAAATTAATTTTATTCATGTTTTTAGTTTTGTATTTGTATAATTAGGGTATAAAAATTCTCGTAAGCATGAATTTTATTTTTCATTTCTGCTTATATATATATATATATATATATATATATATATATATATATATATATATATATATATATATATATANCTAAAAAAAATGATCATGTATATGAAGTTATATTAGGGAAGTAAAATTTTGATTATAGAAATGAGTAAGAAAATTTAGTTAAAATTTTATAAGTGATATAGAAAAATTTAAAGTTAAAAGTTCTTAAATGGAGAAATGATAAATATTGTGTAATTATCTTTAGTAGGAAATATTGTATTTTTGAAAAGTTTAGAAATTTAAACTTTTACTTTTTATACTTAAATTTCTTTTATTGAAATTAATTTTCAAAACTATTAGTATGTTTTTAAGTAAAAAAAATTATCAACTCTTTGCTTTTGGAAAGGAAGAGTGGAATTCAAAATTATTAAAAGTCTATCCAGATATAATAATCATTGCCTGAAAAAGGAAAAAAAAGGAAAAAGAAAAGGAAAAGAAAAAGAAAAAGAAAATAAAAGAAAAGAAAAAGTTGAAAAAGGGAGGAGAAGCTTGAGGATTAGATCCTAATAAAAAATTGGTTCCATATCTGATCTTTTTAAAGTATAAAACTTGAGAAACTCTTAAGCTTAAGGATATAATATAGTAAGTAAAATTATACTTAATAAAAATTTTAAGTGATGGAAATAAAATGCCAAAGTTTTATATTTGAAAAATCTACAAGTATATCTGAATTAGATAAGAACTCATATTTTTCATAATTCTTCACTTTAAGGATTTTTAAACTTTAAGTTGGTCTCATTCACTAGATTTTTTTTTACATTAGACAACTATATTTCTAGAACAAAATTTTAGAAACTCCTAAACAAACTCATATACATAATCATACTTATTTAGTTTTTAAAGATTGAAGTGTCACTTGAGGACAAGTAACATTTTAAGTTTAGGGGATTTTGATACACCTAAAATATATAGTGTTTTTAGATATATTTTTATACCTATTTTTGATGACATATTTTTATACCTATTTTTTAGATATTACGCTTTAATAGAAGGTATTTGTGTGTTTTTCTTTCAAGTACAAGTAAAAAATGTGATAAATTCTAAAAGGAGTTAAAAAAGGATCAAATTTGGAGCAAAAATGCAAAAATTATGCAAAATTATTTTGGCGCCTAAGCGTCGGTGAAACAGAGAAGGTCGCGCCTAAGGCCTAAAGGCCCCACGCTTAAGCGCCAGTGATAGTGACTTGACGGGTTAATTCATTTTGACTAATTTTGAAGGGACATTTGAGGCACATATTGGCAAAAATGGGTAGTTATAACCACCAATGATGAAAATATAATTAAATAACTTGTGAAATGAGGCATCCCTTAGTAAATACATCAAATCAGGACATATTTTGAAGAGCCACTGATCCTGATTTTTTATTTAAAGATTTACGAAGTTGACACCACTACAATGCCAAAAACTTGATCCTTATATGAAAAGTAAGTTGTGTAAAATATATATAATTATAGGTAATTAATAATGAGATTCTACGCAAGTATACGTATCGTTATCAAGTAATAATGAACTTTCTATTTAAACCCCAAATATCGATCCCACGGAGAAGGTGTAAGTTAGCAATGATAAATTTTAACAGGAAATTTATAGAAAATCAAACGAAACCACTATCACTAATTTTGAATGTTACATAGTAATACATAGACACTTGGTTTAACGTCGTCAGCCTGACATACTATTTGTTTAGTTCGGTTGACCTAACATTAAAACTTCTTTAAATTGAGGTATGTGCCCCTCATAATATGTTTCAAACGATGTCCATTAACTTTAAATAACTTTTCAGTGTTAGGATCTTTAATCACAATAGTTCCATAATGATAAACTTTAATTACCTTAAATGACCCTAACAATCTCGATTTCAGTTTTCCTGGAAACAATCTCAATCTTGTATTATATAATAGAACTTCTTGTCCAGGTTCAAACTTTTTCTTAATAATCTTTCGATCATGTCATATTTTCATTTTTTCTTTATAGATTTTTGCATTATCATATTCTTCATTTCTAATCTCCTCAAGTTCATTGAGTTGCAATAATTTTTTCTCACCAGCATCTTTTAAATTAAAATTAAATTTTTTAATAGCCCAAAATGCTTTATGCATTTTCTCACCAACATCCTTTAAATTAAAATTAAATTCTTTAATAGCCTAAAATGCTTTATGTCAATTCTACTAGTAAGTGACATGTTTTTCCAAATATCAGTCTGTATGGGGACATTCATATTGGAGTCTTATAAGCAGTTTTATATGCCCATAATGTTGTGTCAAGTCTAGCAGACCAATCCAATTTATAAGGATTTACAGACTTTTCTAAAATGCATTTAATTTCATGTTTGATATCTCTGCTAGACTACTAGCCTGAGGATGATAAGCAGTAGAGAATTTATACACAATATCATATTTCTTAATTAATTTTTCAATTCTCTTATTCCTGAAATGAGATCCTCCATCAGTAATAATTACTCTCGGCATTCCATATCTTGTAAAAATATTTTTAATTAAAAATTTAGAAAACACTTCAATCATCACATCTAGGTACAATAATAGCTTCAATCCATTTGGACATATAATCAACAAAAAATAATATATATATGTTTCCAAATGAAGGCATAAATGGTCCCACAAAATCTAATCCCCACACATCAAAAATTTCAACTTCCAATGAGTAATTTAGAGGCATTTCATTTTTTCTAGAAATATTTCCTACACGTTGACATCTATCACATGTTTTAATATATTCATTAACATCATTAAAAATAGAAGGCCAATAAAATCCAGCATGTAAAATTTTATATGCAATTCTATTTGTTCCGAAATGTCCTTCAAATTCAGAATTATGGCATTTTTCAATTATCATTAAATTTCTTCATAAGACACACATCTTCGAATAATTAGATATTTACATTGTTTATATAAATATGGGTCATCCCAAAAATAGTCTTTTGAATCATATATAAACTTTTTTAAATGTGGATTTTTAATATCAGGTGGCAGAATATCACTTACAATATAATTCATTATAGCGACACACCACTGTACATCCATTTCATCAATACTATATAATTGTTCATCAAGGAAATTCTCTAAAATTTCATTTACAAAATTAGTTAATATTTTCATTTCTATTCTAGACAAATGAGCAGCTATTTGATCATCACTTCTCTTTCTATCAATCATGGCAAAATCAAACTATTGTAATAGAAGTATCCATCTAATTAATCTTGGTTTAGCATCCTTCTTTTGTATTAAGTATTTAATAATAAAATAATCTGTATGCACTATACGTTTAGTTCCAATTAAATAAGGTCTAAATTTATCAAAGGTATAAATAATAGCTAATAACTCTCTTTTAGTAGTAGTATAATTAATTTGAGCATCATTTAGAGAC
Organism: Phalaenopsis hybrid cultivar; assembly: GCA_002079205.1. NCBI lineage: Eukaryota > Viridiplantae > Streptophyta > Magnoliopsida > Asparagales > Orchidaceae > Phalaenopsis > Phalaenopsis hybrid cultivar. The sequence continues at coordinate 19,100 of JXCR01041985.1, forward strand.
TTACTAGCATAATATATAACTTTAAAAACTTTGTCGTGTCTTTTGTCCTAATACAGCCCCAATAGCATAATCACTAGCATCACACATTATTTCAAATGATTTTTCCCAATCAGGTGGTACTATTATAAGAGCAGTGACTAACTTTTTCTTTAATAATTCAAATGTTTTTATGCATTCTTCATTAAAATCAAATTCTGTATCTTTTTCTTAAAGTTGGCATAGAGGCTTAGTTATTTTTTAATTTTTTTTTATGTAGCACCTGTAAAAACCAGCATGTCCTAGAAAACTTCTCACCCCTTTAACATTAGTAAGCGGTGGTAATTTTTCTATAACTTGGATTTTTGCAGGATCTACCTCCATGTCTTTTTCAAAAATTTTGTGCCCAAGTACAATACCTCCTACAACTATAAATTGACATGTTTCTCAATTTAATACTAAATTAACTTTTTCACATACTTCCAGAACTTTTTCTAAATTATTAAGACATAATTCAAATGAAGTTCCAAATATGAAAAAATCATCCATAAACACTTTCATTCCATGTTATATAAAATTACTAAAAATTGACATCATACATCTTTGAAATGTTGCAGGTGCATTGCATAGTCCAAAAGGCGTTCTACGAAAAACAAATGTTTCATATGGGCTTGTAAAAGTTGTTTTCTCTTAATCCTCTCGAGCAATTGGAATTTGGTGATAACTGGTATATCCATCTAAAAAGCAAAATTACTTTTTCCCAGCCAATCTATCCAACATTTGGTTTAGAAAGGGTAAAGGAAAGTGATCTTTTATGGTGGTCAGATTTAATTTTCTATAATCAATGCAAATTCGCCAACCAATTACTTGTATTATTGGTATTAATTCATTCTTCTCATTTTTTTCAACTGTCACTCCTTTTTTCTGTACACAGTGAATTGGGCTTACCCAAGCATTATCTAAAATAGGATATATAATTCCAACATCTAACAATTTTAAAATCTCTTTTTTAACAACTTCTTTCATTATTGGGTTTAATCTTTTCTGAGGATCAGCTTTAGGTTCATGTTGTTCATCTAATAAAATTCTATGCATATAAATTGAATGACTAATTCCTTTAATATCTGTTAAAGTCCATCCAAAAGCCTTTTTATACTTTTTTAACATTTATATCAACTTTTGTTCCTGAATCTTAGTTAACTCAGAAGATATAATAACCGACAATGTAGACGACTTTCCTAAAAATACATACTTTAAATGGGTAAGTAATATCCTTAATTCAAGTTTAGGCAGTTTAATACTTGAAGGAGTAAGATTTTTACTATCATTTTCCATCAAGTCTAACGTTTCAAATTTGCCTTTAATATAATTCAAATCTTCTCCATTAATTTTATCTTCATTCTAAAAAATTTCTCCTTGCTTAAATTTACTATCAAATTCTTTCTTAAACTGTTCATTACTTAGATAATCAACTACTTCCATCCTGAAACATTCATTATCTTTTTCTATTACAGGATATTTCATAATTTTGGCTATATTAAATTTCACTTCCTAATCATTAACTCTCATTATTAATTCTCCTTTTTGTATATCTATTACAACTCTTTTTGTTGCAAGAAATTGTCTCTCTAAAATAATAGTAATTTATTTATCTTCTTCCATATCCAATACTATAAAGTCTACAGGAAAAATAAATTTATCCACTTTTACTAGTACATCCTCTATAACTCCTTTGAGATAAGTAATTGATTAGTTAGCTAACTGAAGTGTTACAGTAGTAAGAGAAATTTCTCCTAAATCTAAATGTTTAAAAATTGATAAGGGCATAAGATTGATACTCACTCCTAAGTCACATAAAGCTTTTCCATAAAACTTTTCACCAATTGCACAAAGTATAGTAAAACTATCATAATCTTTTAGTTTTTCAGTAAGCTTTTTATGAATAATAACACTACACTCTTCACTGAGTGCAACGGTCTCATGATCTTTAAACTTTTTTTTTTCTTATTTAGTATATCCTTCATAAATTTCACATAACTTGGCATTTGTTCCAAAGTTTCAACAAAAAGAATATTTATCATTAACTTCTTAAGGATTTCCAATATTTTGTAAATTATTTATCTTTATTCTTCTGCTTCAGTCTTTAAGGAAACAGAGTTGATGGTTTTTCAAAAGGAACCTGTGTTTTTTCATTTTCCTGTTGATCATTTTCCATTTCTTCTTTCTCTTCATTAACTTCAGTTTCTCTTTGGATCCTTGTTTCTATTTCTTTTCCACTTCGTAATTGAATAGCTTTAATTTGCTCTTTATTTTGTTCTTTTGAATTAACTTCCACCGTACTCGGAAGAATTCCCGAAGGTCTGTTACTAAGTGCAGTAGCAATATGACTTAATTGATTTTCAATATTTCTAATAGCAACCCCTTGATTCTGTATTTGATTTCTCATATTCAACATCACTTCTTCCATCATCAACTTCTTTTCCTTAACTTGTGGGTTAGGATTGGGAGTTAAATCTGGAGGATAATAAGATCAAAAAGTAGGATTTTTTTTTATTGTTCAGATTTCCAGATGGATTCACCAAATTATTATAATTATTCCAACTAAAATAAGGGTGATTTTTCCATCTAGGGTTAAAATAGTTAGACTAGAGATCATTATTTTGATTAGTTATAGCATTTAAGGTTTCATAAGATGGTTGAGTATCAATAATCTGTCCTAGTGAATTTTCCTCTAATACTGGAGGTATTTGAGAATAGTTCACTCCTATTTGATCAATCTTTTTTAAAATAGCAGCAATTTAAGATGCCAAAATAGACATGGCATCAGATTCATAAATACTGGTTACTCTCTTAAGATTTACCCTTTCAGAGGGCCATTGAAAATTATTAGTAGTCATTTCTTCAATTAAAGAGTATGCTTCATCAAAAGGCTTTGACATTAATGATCCACCCGCAACAGCATCTATAATAAATCCTAATGATCCTACTAATCCATTATAAAAGGTTTGAATTATTAACCAATTTGGTAAAGCATTTTGTTGATATTTTCTAAGAAGATCCTTAAATCTTTCACAGGCTTCATATATTGTTTCCCTTTCAAACTGACAAAAAGATGTAATATCATTTCTAAGTAGCAATTTTCGAGGGTGGAAAATATTTAGCCAAGAATTTTTGTGATAGTTCTCCCCAAGTTCTAATAATCCAGGTGCTAATGCATTTAACCAAGCCTTGGCTTTATCCCTTAATGAAAAAGAAAAAATTCTAAGCCTAACAACATCATTAGACACTCCACCATATTTAAATGTAGCACAAATTTCAAGAAAACTAGCAAGATGTAAATTAGGATCTTCAATAGGTGATCCTCCAAACTGATTATTTTGTACCATTTGGATAACTGCAGGTTTAAACTCAAATGAATTAGTAGAAACATCAGGATTTTGAATAGTTAAATGAAGTTCATATGTTGTCAGATTCGCATAATCTTTTAAAGGTCTCTGTCGATTCTCATTTATTGGATTTTCTATATTATTTGCCATTTCTTTCGAATTCTTAATTTCTCTTTGTTGTTTTCAAATTTTTCTAATAGTACATTCTAATTATGAATCGTAAGGCGCTAACCTTCAGATCTAATATTTCGCATAAACAAATAAAGTATGCTAAGTAAAATTCTTTAAAAATACAATCTAATTAAATTTTTTTTGGATTATTTTTTGTTTTTATATATTTGTATAGTATATATATAAGCTCTAAATTTCTTAATTTATCAAAACTATTAAATTTAATTAAATTTAACTGTTACCTTCCCCGGCAACGGCGCCAAAAACTTGATCCGATTTTTTAATGTAAGGATTTATGAAGTTGACACCACTACAACGCCAAAAACTTAACCCTTAAATGAAAAGTAAGTTGTGTAAAATATATATATTGTAGGTAATTAATAATGAGATTCTACGCAATTATACGTATCGTTATCATGTAATAATGGATTTTCTATTTAAGCCCCAAATATCGATCCCACGGAAAAGGTGTAAGTTAGCAATGATAAATTTTAACATGAAATTTACAGAAAATCAAACGAAATCACTGTCACTAATTTTGAATGTTTGGATATTAACCAAACTAAATTACTTAACTATTAGCAAAACAGAAATGTAAATTTTTAATAATAACTACTAATCGACTAACTATGTTTATGTAATGAAGATTTCTTATGTGAAAAAACACCTTCCCACTACAATGAAATTCTTGTGAAATGAGATGAGGTAAATGTTTATAATATGTATTGTGCCAAATAAGAGCAATTTTATTCTCTACCCTGATACAGTGCATAAAAAATCATTGGTTAATCTTAGGTTTAATCTATAAATTCGTGGCTACGCTAGGAGGATACCGGCTCCCACTCTAGAGCTCCCACTTCCCTTCACCTGAAAGCTAACTCTCGCTTTAGTTTTTAAACACTAAGACCAAATTGGAGATTTTAGTATGTCACCCTAAAGATTCTCCAATTCTACACGCAACAAAGAGTATTTCCCTATTTATTTGTACTTAATTTCATGAACGAATTTCTCTTTCATGAAATCAAATGTGATCCTCACGCTGTTGTAGAACGCATACTCCATTTCCTGGATCATATGTTTCACAACATATTTTAATAAATCAATTGGCCAAATTGAAAGTATATTGAGTTCAGAGTTGAAAAATCATCACAATTTATTTTATATTTTAATTATGGCATATTTATATCATCTCTTCATTTCTCTAAATCTCAGAGTAGGGAGAAAGATAGAGGAAATTACTCAGACTTCATAAGAAAGATATGACAAAACACAAATTTCATATATAAAAGAAAGTTCATACAATACTAAATAAACAAACAAACTTATCTGAAACTCTTTCTTAAAGCAAATCCTTTGTAGTCTTTCATTAGAAATGCAAGAAGAATAACTCTCTCACTTTTCTCCTTCTCCAACACTCTTACAGAAAGTTTCACACTAAATCTCACCACAAAAACTCTAAACTATGAAAGCAAAATTATTAATTGACTATAATATGTGGTGGAATGAAGATGGATTATGGAAATGTAGTGTAGTGGAATGTTGTAGAGCAAAAAATGAAAGTAAAGAAGCGAAAAATGTAAAGGAGCCTATTTTCTGATAGAATTCGACCCCAAATAAAGCCCAAGGTCGGTTCTACAAGAGGTGCCTCCAAAACTCTTAAAAAATCATCCAAATATATCAAACCTTCTAGAAACGGGGTCTGAACTGCCTTTGACGCCGTCGATGCTAGTCTGGCACCAGTCAGCGCTAAGTAAAAACCCTCCAGCTTTTGGTTGTTTTGCTTTGTCAGCGCTGACCTTGGCGCTGTCGGCGGTGAGTATTTCCTAAAAAACATCATTTTAACGTCAAATTTCATCTTTTTTGCTTCCTTTTTGTTTTAAGTCTTAAAAATCAACAATATGCAAGAAAACATCAAAATAACTTCCATTAAAGTGCAATATCACCAAAAATAGGTATAAAATATGGTTCTAAAGATGCATATATTTTCAGTGTATCAGATACTAATGCACCACTTGGAAAATTATAAAAAGACTTTTAAAAAGGGGGAGTCCTGAAAAATCTTAAGAAGTTCTGAAAATTTCTTGAACAAGTTCATGAAGAAGCTTTTGGAGAAAATTTCAGGTATCACAAATTTATTTTCCTTTTGTTTATAGTTTTAATTTGAGAGTTAAGAGTGTTGTAAGAGAGAAGAGATTTAAAAGAACTTTAAGAATTTGGTGGAGGATTTGAGATAAGTTTTGATCTTTGTTTTAAACTACTTTTGATTTTAATGGAGACTTCTTGTTGGTTTGAAAATGATTTCTACTTTTGAACTAAAGTGTGGTTTTGTTTTCTCCATAGATTCTGAGTAGTTTTCTTTATCTTTCTCCTTAAAATGATAAGTAATTAAAGTGTTTGATGGAAGTTGTGAAGAGTATTAATCTTCAATGTTGGAAGAAGTTGTGATGATTTAATTCCATGTACTTCATTTACTTCTTGATCTGGCCCATCTAGATGTTAAAATTTGTTGTGAGAACATGTAAGAACCGAGGTGGTATTGTCTCAGTCAACAATTGGATAAAATCGCATGAGATTGTATGAATGAGAATGTAGTTCATATGATTGAGTGCAAACAAATAGGGAGATAATCTTTGAAGGGTGTAGAGTTAGAGGACTTTAGAGTGACAGTCTAAAGCCCCCAACTTTGTTTATTGTTTTAGGTTTTGATACGAGATGTTAGCCCCCATGTAGAGGAAATCGAGGAAACTCTAGAGTGAGAGCTTGTATCTTCCATGCCTAACCAGTCTTCAGAACTATTCAAACTTTAAATTAGACAATTTTCTTTATAGCATCTCTAGTAAGCGTAAAGAATAATATTGCTCCTATTTAGCATAACACAATTTGAATACTTCCACAACATAATTCCTATATTTATTAATAATTCATAATAAGGAGAAATATATTTTGTATTCAGTGCTTTTCTTTTACATAAACTCAAGTTATCTTTAGTAAGTTTTTATTTCATTTTCAAACATTAAAAATACCAAAAAGAGTTTAAATTGTATTCCTGTGATAAAAACTATAGTTTAAGTAATTATCTTTTTAAAGCTGGAAGTTTGTTACTTTAATTATCACATACTGTGAACAATCCCTGTGGGTTCAATATTTGAGGCTTAATAAAAAAATTCTATATTACTTGATAACGATACATGTACTTGCGTAGTATCACAATATATATATATTAAGTTAAAAAATTAAATTCTTATTCTCTCCAGTGTTAAGCTTTTGGTACTATTGCAAAGTAAGGAAAGATAAGTGAAAAATATAATCAAATACACTATTATACTGTTGCATATAAACAGTCGAGATAAAGTTTTTAGAGCCGTTGCCGGGGATTGATTGAAAGAAATTTTCTATTTTAGAAAGTCTTATTTAAACGTTAAGAGTTATTGTAGGAATATCTTATTATAATAATTTATTTATAAAGTATTTTTGTGTGTTTTATTTTATTTTATTTTTTTGTTAGTGTATGTGTAATTCAGGTTCTAAAGGACTAGTGTCCTCTACAATTGTGAATTAGAAAGAACTGTTATGAAAATAAAAAAAAAACAAAAAAAAAATTTTTGAAAAATCTAAAAAAATTACAAAAATGACAGATCAAAATAATCAAAATGTTGAAATTCATCAAGAATTTAGACCATTAAGAGATTATGTCAACCCTACGGTAGATGAAGTTCATTGTTGTATTCAAAATCTTGTTGTAGTGGCTAATTTATTTGAGCTTAAACCTATTATTATCTAAATGTTATCAAATAATTAGTTTGGGGGATTACCAACTAAAGATCCAAATTTACATCTGGCCAATTTTCTAGAATTTTGCGCTACATTTAAATATGATGGTGTATCAGATGAAGTCGTAAGACTTAAGTTATTTCCTTTCTCACTTAGAGATAAAGCTAATATGTGGTTGCATTCTTTAGCACCTAGATCTATCAGAACTTGGGGTAATTTAACACAAAAATTCTTTGCTAAATATTTTCCACCATAAAAAATTGCGAAGCTTAGAAATGATATCACATCTTTTAATCAGTTTGAAGGGGAATCCATCAACTTATAACAAATTGTTTTAACCGGACTAGACCCCATGGCTTTCTTCCTTCTCGAGTTTACGATGTAAAACCTTCTAGTGTCTCTACCTATCATTTTAATTACTTGAGTGTGTGTTGGATTTTCATGCAACTTTAGTATGCAAATTAATCACTTTACCGATGTAAATCTTAAGACACGCACCAATACTTTTTAAACGTGAAAGTTAAAAATGCTTAAAAATTTGGTTGGATTTCGTTCTTAATAGTTGAGATATATGAAAATAATTTATTTACACAGTTGACTCAGCGAATGCCCATTAATACTTGCATGTACTTGTTAAGGAGTTTATGAAGACTTGTTATGGCTTTCGAAAGCTCACAAATAATTAATTTATTGGACATAAATCTCTATATCTGTATAGGTTATCGCAAAACTTTGTGTCTAGGGTTGTAAATAAGGTAAGCTTGAGTGAGCCCAGGCTCTACTTGTGCTCGACTCATTCAAATTTAATTTTGATCAAAATTGTCTCATGCCCAAAATTTCTCATTAATAGTGTGTCTATGTCCGACTCAATTTACATTTTCTTATTTGTGTTTGGCTTGTGTTTGACTTAAAATTTGCTCTTTAAATTAATCAGAAAAATAGATTTAAGGTGTTGGATTCAAGCATGCACAACTCCTGCATAGTAAAGGGACAAAATCACATGATCACACAAGTTGTGGTGATTTATATATATATATATATATATATATATATAATCTTCTTATGTTGAGTTAAAGAAGTAAAACATAATTGAACCAAGGGTTGCTAGTGTTTGCCACTAGAGAACACCTTCTTCAGTTTACTCTTAATATCATCGTCGTTAAAATCAAAATGGAGGTCATCGAAATTTTGGCTAGAGGTAATTTCCCTAGGACAACCCTAGTTAGATGTTGTATTGCTCAACTTAAGCACGGGATAAATCTCTCCTTGACACACTCCTTCAAACTGCCCTTTACCAGAATATCATATATGTGAATGTGGGTCACTTGAACGTGATCTCGAATTATGTTCTTAAGCTCAAGCAACCTCTTGAAGTCGTGCATAGTTCTCAACTTGACTCTAGTGACATTGAACTCTTTCTTGGACCTCAATCTTTGGATTTTCTTCTTAAGAGCTGACATATTACTAAGATCAGATTATGATTGAACCAACTTCTCACAAGTGCTCTCGAAATCTTGACAGTGCAATGAAAATAAAGTTATCATCGTAAATAGCTCTGTCCTGCACTTTGTCAGCTGAAATTCTAGAGTTGTAATTCCCGTAGCTACAAAATCATATCAAAACTTATACTTACCTAGATGATGTTAATTTTGAAGAACTTGGATTTTTACTCTCTCAAAGAAAGGCTAAGCCCCATTTGAAGCTTCATCATTTTATTCATCTAGAATAAATAGCTCTATATCAGGTAGATGAAAGAAATATGTGGCGATGATATTTAACATATACTCACTTAGTCCTCGACCTCCTGAAACTCAATGCAAGAATGAGTTAACACGTTCTGCATAATGTGATTCTTCGAAGATCCAAGCAAAGGCTTCCTTCCTCTTCAGTCCTCTTACACTATTTTTAAGGAAGCATTTTACAATTACTGCTTGGTAGAGTGTGCTTCAGAGGTGCCACGGGAGTTAGCTCATGTTGCTTCTTGAATTTCTTCAACATCATTGCAGAAGTTCATCTAGGATGAAAGGAGAGTCTAAGCATGGAAAATAATTCTTTGATTATAAATTCATAGATATAGTACACCTTGAGCTGCATTTACGTTAAATTTAAAATCGAAATATCCATAATATTTCATCTTTAATGACCCGGAGGGAGATTGACATCTACTATAGTTTTCCTAATTTCTCATGGAATTCCCAATCATTTTTTGCGAGGAAAAATACTACATGCCATTGCCTTACAAGATCCTTCGGGAAAAAATCAATTTTTTTTGTTTCATTAGAAGATGCATTCATGTGTGTTGCTAGTAAATCGGCCCAACTAGACAAAAATCTTCAGTGTCAACTTCAAATCACATTTTTGAAACAATAAGCCATATGATGATTGTTGCTGCCCGACAAAAGAACTAGGAAATAATGACTCTGATCACTTTCAAATTGTCCAATAGCTCAGGCGCCGAAAAAAATACAAGCTAGCCTATAACATCACCTCTTAAATTGTAACATATCATGGGGAATGGGAATAGGCTCACTCAATTGGGGCTGGTAACTTCACCAAAATTTTACATAGGAACTAAATTTTCTTCCTAAATAATATTTGATCATTCTCTGTCAGGTTTGATATCACATTTTTGAGATTTTAGGTTTTCCTTTAATTTTTAAGAGGGCAGGCATCCTTTATGGTTGGAATTTGGAAACACAAAAAATCCCATATGGAATGTTCAACAATAATGCATAAGAGAGCTCCATTGATCACATAAATAGGTTGTAAGACTCTGAGGTGCGCAATTAAAATGCTAGCGGAAGTCCATTGATCGAATAAATAGGAAACAAGACTCCAATTATTTCTTCACTTTTTTGCATAGGATTAAAAAGGGAAAAGAAGGCTAAAAAGACCAAAATCCATGTTTACCCCGCTTACCCAAACTCCATCTTCAAATTCAACCCAAATTAACAACTGAATCATATTTTCAAGCAGATTCGACTAGTTCCATAGGCAAAATTTTTGCTCTTGCATGTGCCCGTTGTATGATCCCGCACATCGCCATAGTCATTCAATTGGGCCCAGATCCACGATCGAACGATACTCGTGACAATCCGTTGGATTTCAACTCAATTCAAGCCCCATGATCCAATTTCATAATGACACACACTATCCACATTATGATCCTCATCTAGCATACAGTCATCCATCATCCAATTGCATATTTCTGAATTGTCACCTCTGTGCGATCCACCAACTTCATGATTCATTAGACCCACAACACGACTTGACCCACTATACCTGCGACGTGACACATCAACACGCATTGACTCACTCCACCATAACAACTTGCCTGACCATTTAGACCCCGACATGAATCGGTGAACCACCACTACAAGTACCTGCCAGTGGCTATTGCCATGCACCAACACCGTCTTTCGCTGCCATTGTCAATTGCCTACTATTGCTAGAAACTTCAATTTTTTAATAATTTTTAAAAATTTCAGTAATTTCGAACGAGCAAGCTATTTTACATAAAAATATGGAGGAAACTGATACATCATTAATAAAATTTATGAATTGGCATGAATCTAAAGATGACTAATATGAATCTCAAAGCATCTTTCAAACATGAAACATTTAAAATCTAATTAAAAATCATATAGAACTTTAATTTCAACAAACTTACGATGAATCAGCCAACTCAACAAGACAAACACAATGACAACAAAATTTGTCCAGCTCGAATCAAATAAAACTCGGATCAACCCATTAAATTACTTTTGGAAACTTCTAGTTCCTAATTAGAAGGTGAAATGAATTCCAAATATAATAAGTTTATAAACAAATCGAGCATCTCGATGATAAGAGTCCAACGAGCCTAAGATCACTCAATACATCATCATTAAGACACTTAAGTATTGACCAAATACTGTCTGATTGGAGATCTCTTCGTGCCTTTCGATGGAGTGATTCAAATTCCTTCCATATTTGTTGGAAAGCCTTTCTCATACTCCATAAATAGTGTCTTACCCTTTTCATGAAGAGGGACCTACATCTTGAACGGGAAGAAAAGTTGGGCCTCAGGTTGGTGGGCGAAGAAGTTGTTGAGTTTCGGCGCAGTTCACAACTAAAGACCCAACAAACACATCTCGCTTATTTAGTCATAGACTATCCTTAACCACCACTCATCAACCACCATCGACCACCCCCGTTTGTGGTAAGAAGCACCGTGTTGAGTGAAGGCCGAAGTTATGAAGTAATGAAATGCCATGCAGAGTAAAGATTGGCGTTACAGAATAATGAGGCACCCTATGAAGTAGTGCATCATCCTGAAATCCATGCAGCGATACGCCTTAAAGACGCTATTCCAATACTCCGACAACTACTCCCAACCAAAACCACTCTTGACTACTACATAGCGTTTTTTTTTACTTACAAATTATTTATATCAAGGAATTGTGTAACTCTTTATCACCTCTGCGATAAGAGTTGGGGCGTGTAACCATCAATTTATAGTGAATCGTTTTAACTGAGCTAGGCCTCATGATTTTTTTGCCTTCTGGAGTTTACCACGTAAAACCTTATAGCGTCTCTAACTATCATTTTAATTACTTGAATGTGTGCTGAATTTTCGTGCAACATTAATATGCAAATTAATTACTTTATTGATGTAAATCTTCAGACATGCATCAATACTTTTTAATGTGAAAGTTAAAAAAATGCTTAAAATTTTGGTTGGATTTAGTTCTTAATAGTTGAGTCATGTGATAATAATTTATTAACATAGTTGACTTAGCGGATGCCCATTAAGACTTGCATGTATTTGTTAAGGAGTTTATGAAGACTTGTTAAGGTTTACGAAAGCTCACAAATAATTAATTTATTGGACATAAATCTCTATATTGTATAGAGTACCACAAGACTTTGTGTCTAGGATTGTCAATGAGGCAAGCTGGAGTGAGCCCAGACTTGATTTGTGCTTGGCTCATTCAAATTTAATTTTGAGCAAAGTTGCTTATGCCAAAAATTGTTTGTGAACATAGTGTTTATGTTCGACTTGGTTTACATTTTCTTGTTAGTGTTCGACTTATGTTGGGCTTAAAATTGTCTTTTAAAAATTTATTAAAAAAATAAATGTAGGGTGTTGGATTGAAACATGTACAACATGACCACACAACTTGTGGTGATTTAAACTTAGATATAATTGCATCTATATATGTATGTGTCTATATGTGTGTGTGTGTGTGTGTGTGTGTGTGTGTGTGTGTGTGGTCTCTTATACACATCTATATGNTGGATTTTCATGCAACTTTAGTATACAAATTAATCACTTTACCGATGTAAATCTTAAGACACACATCAATACTTTTAAATGTGAAACTTAAAAATGCTTAAAATTTTGGTTGGATTTTGTTCTTAATAGTTGAGTTATATGAAAATAATTTATTTACATAGTTGACTCAGCGAATGCCCATTAATACTTGCATGTACTTGTTAAGGTGTTTATGAAGACTTGTAATGGTTTACGAAAGCTCACAAATAATTAATTTATTGGACATAAATCTCTATATATGTATAGGTTATTGCAAAACTTTGTGTCTTGGGTTGTAAATGAGGTAAGCTTGAGTGAGCCCATGCTCTACATGTGCTCGACTCATTCAAATTTAATTTTGATCAAAATTGTATCATGCCCAAAATTTTTCATGAACAGTGCGTCTATGTTTCACTCGATTTACATTTTCTTATTTGTGTTTGACTTATGTTTGACTTAAAATTTGCTCTTTAAATTAATTAGAAAAATAGATTTAAGGTGTTGGATTCAAGCATGCATAATTTCTGCATAATAAAGGGACAAAATCACATGATCACACAAGTTGTGGTGATTTATGTGTGTGTGTATATATATATATATATATATATATATATATATATATATATATATATATATATATATATATATATATATATATATATATATA
>JXCR01041985.1:32659-79869 GCA_002079205.1 Phalaenopsis hybrid cultivar
CCTCTCAGAGCAAAGGTAAAACCTCACTCACTCTTCCGAGCCTTTACGAGCTCTCCATTTATAATGGCTTAATTTCATGGCCTATTAACNAGAAGTTGAACATAATTGAACCAAGGGTTGCTAGTGTTTGTCACTAGAGAACACCTTCTTCAATTTACTCTAAATATCATCGTCGTTAAAATCAAAATGGAGGTCTTCGAAATTCTAGCTAGAGGTAATTTCCACTAGGACAACCCTAGTTAGATGTTGTATTGCTCAACTTCCCTTAAGCACAGGATAAATCTCCCCTTGACACACTCCTTCAAACTGCCCTTTACCACAATATCATATATGTGACTGTAGGTCACTTGAACGTGATCTCAAATTATGTTCTTAAGCTCAAGCAACCTCTTGAAGCCGTATATAGTTCTCAACTTGACTCTAGTGACATTGACCTCTTTCTTGGACCTCAATCTTTGGATTTTCTTATTAAAAGCTGACATATTACTAAGATCAGATTATGATCGAACCAACTCCTCATAAGTGCTCTCGAAATCTTGACAGTGCAATGAAAATAAAGTTATCATCGTAAATAGCTTTGTCTTACACTTTGTCAGCTGAAATTCTAGAGTTGTAATTCCCATAGCTACAGAATCATATCTAAACTTAGACTTTCCCTATATGAAGTTAATCTTGAAGAACTTGGGTTTTTTCTCTCTCAAAGAAAGGCTAAGCCCAGTTTGAAGCTTCATCATTTTATTCATCTAGAATAAATAACTCTATATCAGGTAGATGAAAGAAATATGTGGCGATGATAATTAACATATACTCAGACAGTCCTCGACCTCCTGAAACCCAATGCAATAATGAGTTAACACGTTCTCCATAATGTGATTCTTCGAAGATCCAAGCAAAGGCTTCCTTCCTCTTTAGTCCTCTTACACTATTTTTAAGGAAGCATTTTACAATTACTGCTTGGTAGAGTGTGCTTCAGAGGTGCCAGGGGAGCTAGCTCATGTTGCTTCTTGAATTTCTTCAACATCTTTGCAGAAGTTCATCTCAGATGAAAGGAGAGTTTAAGCATGGACAATAATTCTTTGATTATAAATTCATAGATATAGTACACCTTGAGCTGCATTTACGTAAAATTCAAAATCGAATATCCATAATATTTCATCTTTAATGACCCGGAGGGAGATTGACATCTACTATAGTTTTCCTAATTTCTCATGGAATTCTCAATCATTTTTTGCGAGGAAAAATAGTACATGCCATTGCCTTACAAGATCCTTCGGGAAAAAAATCAAATTTTTTGCTTCATTAAGAGATGCATTCATGTGTGTTGCTAGTAAATCGGCCCAACTAGGCAAAAATCTTCAGTGTCAACTTCAAATCACATTTCTAAAACAATCAGCCATATGATGATTGTTGCTGCCCGACAAAGAACTAGGAAATAATGACTCTGATCACTTTCAAAATGTCCAATAGCTCAGGCATCGAAAAAAATCACAAGCTAGCCTGCAACATCACCTCTTAAATTGTAACATGTCATGGGGAATGAGAATAGGCTCACTCAATTGGGGCTGGTAACTTCACCAAAATTTTACGTAGGAACTAAAATTTCTTCCTAAATAATATCTGATCATTCTCTGTCAGGATTGATATCACATTTTTGAGATTTTAGGTTTTCCTTTAATTTTTAATAGGGCAGGCTTCCTTTATGGTTGGAATTTGGAAACTCAAAAAATCTCATATGGAATGTTAAAAAATAATGCATAAGAGAGCTCCATTAATCACATAAATAGGTTGGAAGACTCTGAGGTGCACAATAAAAATGCTAGCGGAAGTCCATTGATCGAATAAATAGGAAATGAGACTCCAATTATTTCTTCACTTTTTGCATAGGACTCAAAAGGAAAAATAAGGCTAAAAAGGCCAAAATCCATGTTTACCCCACTTACCCAGACTCCACCTTCAAATTCAACCTAAATCAACAACTGAATCATATTTTCAAGCGGATTCGACTAGTTTCGTAGGAAAAATTTTTGCTCCTGCATGTGCCCGCTGTATGATCTCGCACATCGCCATAGTCATTCAATTGGGCCCAAATCCACGATCTGATGATACTCGCGACAATCCGCTGGATTTCAACTCAATTCAAGGCCCCTGATCCAAACTCATAATGACACATACTATCCACCTTACGATCCTCATCTAGCACACAATCATCCACCATCCAATTGCATATTTCTGAATTGTCACCTTTGTGCGATCCACCAACTTCGTGATTCATTAGACCCACAACACGACTTGACCCACTATACCTGCGACGTGACACATCAACACACGCTGAATCACTCTACCATAACAACTCGTCTGACCATTTAGACCCGGACATGAATCGATGAACCACGACCACAAGTACCTGCCGGTGGTTATTGCCATGCACCAACACCGTCTTTCGTTGCCATTGTCAATTGCCTGCTACCACTAGAAACTTCAAATTTTTAATAATTTTTAAAAATTTCAGTAATTTCAAACGAGCAAGCTATTTTACATAAAAATATAGAGGAAACTGATACATTATTAATAAATTTTATGAATTGACAAGAATCTAAAGGTGATTAATATGAATCTCAAAGCATCCTTCAAACATGAAACATTTAAAATCTAATTAAAAATCATGTAGAACTTTAATTTCAACAAACTTACGATCGAATCAACCAACTCAACAAGACAAACACAATGACACCAAAATTGTCTAGCTCAAATCAAATAAAACTCGGATCAACCTATTAAATTACTTTAGGAAACTTCTAGTTCCTAATTAGAAGGTGAAATGAATTCTAAATATGATAAGTTTATAAACAAATCGAGCATCTCGATGATAAGAGTCCAACGAGCCTAAGATCACTCAATACATCATCATTAAGACACTTAAATATTGACAAAATACTACCTGATTGGAGATCTCTTCGGGCTTTTCGATGGAGTGATTCAAATTACTTCCATATTTGTTGGAAAAGCCTTTCTCATACTCTATAAATAGTGCCTTACCCTCTTCATGAAGAGGGACCAACATCTTGAACGAGAAGAAAAGTTGGGCCTCAGGTTGGTGGGCGAAGAAGTTGTTGAATTTCAGCACAGTTCAAGACTAAAGACCCAACAAACACATTTCGCTTATTTAGTCATAGACTATCCTTAACCACCACTCACCAACCACCATCAGCCACCCCCGTTTGTGGTAAGAAGCACTGTGTTGAGTGAAGGCCGATGTTATGAAGTAATAAAATGCCATGCAGAGTAAAGATTGGCGTTACAGAATAATGAGGCACCATATGAAGTAGTGCATCATCTTGAAATCCAGGCAACGACACGCCTTAAAGACGCTATTCCAATACTCTGACAACTAGTCCCAACCAAAACCACTATTGACTACTACACAACGTTTTTTTTTACTTACAAATTATTTATATCAGGGAATTGTGTAACTCTTTATCACCTCTGGGATAAGAGTTTGGGCGTGTAACCATCAATTTATAGTAGATCGTTTTAACTAAGCTAGGCCTCATGATTTTTTTACCTTCTAGAGTTTACCACGTAAAACCTTCTAGTGTCTATAACGATCATTTTAATTACTTGAGTGTGTGTTGAATTTTCGTGCAACATTAATATGCAAATTAATTACTTTATTACTGTAAATCTTCAGACATGCATCAATACTTTTTAATGTGAAAGTTAAAAAATGCTTAAAAATTTGGTTGGATTTAGTTCTTAATAGTTGAGTCATGTGATAATAATTTATTAACGTAGTTGACTTAGCGGATGCCCATTAAGACATGCATGTATTTGTTAAGGAGTTTAAGAAGACTTGTTAAGGTTTACGAAAGCTCACAAATAATTAATTTATTGGACATAAATCTCTATATTGTATAGAGTACCACAAGACTTTGTGTCTATGGTTATCAATGAGGCAAGCTGGAACGAGCCCAGACTTGACTTGTGCTTCGCACATTCAAATTTAATTTTGATCAAAGTTGCCTCATGCCCAAAATTGTTTGTGAACAGAGTGTTTATGTTCGACTCGATTTACATTTTCTTGTTAGTGTTTTGACTTATGTTGGACTTAAAATTGACTCTTTAAAATTTATTATAAAAATAAATGTAGGGCGTTGAATTCAAACATGTACAATTCTTACACAATAAAATGTAAAAAACTACATGACCACACAACTTGTGGTGATTTAAACTTAGATATAATTGCATCTATATATGTGTACGAATATATATATATATATATATATATATATANGTTGTTAGTGTTCGACTTGTTTAAAATTCGACCTTAAAAATTTTGTTCGTGTTCGACTTGTTTATTTGAACGAACGATTCAAATATGAGATACTAAAGCTTCAACAAATCCATTCAACATAATACTTAATAGATTTATCTCATTAAAATATTTAAATATTTTAATTTTAAATTTACTAAAGTCCGACACTTCAATCTTAAAAATTTTTAATTTTAAATTTGAGTGAAGTACTTATTAATTACATAAACATATGATAATTATGAGTAATAAATATAAATTATTTTACGAAATGAATTACAAAGAAAACAGAGACGGCAAGCGGATAAATTGCCGCACGAGAACGATCGACCATCTTCGAGCCATGTCCTCGGCGGTGGAGCGAAAACCCTAACACTGTCGTTTGCCCTCTTCCATTCACGTCTCCCAGCACAAAAAATTCTTTTGGAAGCAGCACCATGCTTCCATTTTCTTCTACCCTATCGAGCCAGATACGTTTCCTCCTGCAGAGTGCGAGCCCTTCCACTTTCGATTCGCTTTTTCGCGAGCTCTGCCAGGTACGAAAGCATGGTTCTTTTTCTCTGCTAACATTTCATCTAGATTTGTGTGTCTGGCAGCACTTTTTATTTTTACCATGGCCTTGCAAACCCCTACTCCCCCCTTTTTTCCAGATTTTATTTGCCGATGACGCTAGTTATCATGGGATAGAAAATTGATCCGTAGGAATCGTTTGCGGGACTCCATATATTATTTTCCTAGAATGCGGCTATTTGTTTTCTGAGCATAGTCTTTTTCGGATGACGTCATAAATATGTTCTTCGTTGATGCGGTAATTGGTTGCAAGAGGGTGTGGGTTATTTTCAGTTGGGAAAGAATTCTATGATTCCGTTTATTATTTTTTTATCCGGGCTTATGAGTATCTTATAGCCTTCGCTGTAAAGCAGTCTTATGTGAATATGAAAATGCATTTAGGTATTAGGTGCTGTTTTCCTGTTCTTTGATGATTGATTGGACCTCATTTGATTGCTTTGATACATAAGGTTGTGAAGTGGGAAGGTGCAATTCTGCACATTAGTGAAGTGGGAGGTGGTTGTGGTGGGATGAGAAGGAGAATAATAAACACTTACCAGTTTATTATGAAAAGTTGATGATGGTGGTTGAGCCGTGATAAATTTGCGTATTATAACCATGAAATACCTAAGTATTTCTCGAAGGTACATTCAGCCATGGAGTACCTAAGTATTTCATGAAGATCCATCCACCCAATGTGTGGATGAAGGCACATCAACCATGTGATAAATGAACAAATGTTAGGAGTGGATTTTCATCACGTTGTAATGATGGAAGCTATGGCTAAACTGTAGTAGAGGACGTGGTTAGTAGAGAGGATATACTCTATGGACTGTAATGCAAATTATGAAAGAGAATTGCATTGCTTATCTATGATTATAAATGAAACACAAATAACGTTTTATCAGAAAATCATTACAATTCTTTTAGGAGATGGTCCCCTAGACTTACCTAAGCAATGCCCAATGCTAATCCTTATAAAAATAAGCTATTTTCTAATACAATACTACCATATATTTTTTCAGAACAAGAGGAGTGTTGGGGATGTAAAACCCCTTAAATACATTGTGACTATAGCAACAATTTTAGACGACGCGAGATACATCTACATGCCATTAAGTGTGCTAGGATTTGATAATATTAGAATTTTTCATTCAAGATTTATAACCAGAGTAATAATCATATAACATGTTGGTGCGCCATGTGGCTGCTATCCAGCTAAAAAATGCTTGCCTCATTGAAGCATTTATGTTTGTAGACAAATATAGTTGCCAGTACTATACATAGCATTGTAAGCTGTTTGTGTCTTGACATGTACTTCATCTCGTGGCATTTGTCTTGAGGAACATTAAAAAGTACAAATATCACTCAAATCTACTTTATTCATCTTTAGCACAGACTGCCCTTTTATTTTAAAACATTGTGAAATGGCGATGGTAGGAACCTTTTTAAATAGCCAGTCATGGCTAGAATTTGCTTGAAAGGAGAGACGACAAAAATTTGTATAAAGAGAGAAAGGACAAGAAAAGATTTTGCCGAACAAATGAATGTCTCTCATTGCACGAGTAAGCAGTAAAAAGTTTGCTATTGTAATGATTTCAAGAGCTATGTTTGGGGCTTTCAAACTTTCATCCATTGTTATATTATGATCTGGCCTTTGTGACAGTTAAACATGTAACCGTGATGGAAAAATGATTATAGATTATCTCTATGTCTAATTGTATTTATTATTATGTGTTTTAATAGCTTATGTGATTTGTTTTTTCTTCATTTTATTCTTTAAAGTGCCAATGTTTTGAACTGAATTTTTTGATTGAATTTCTTGCTAACATCTCCTTCATATACCCTATTTTTCCAGTACGAAGAGTATGGATGTGAAGGCAGCATTTTATTGCTTCAAGGTTGCTTAGATCTACTGAATNCTCCTGCATATACCCTGTTTTTCCAGTACGAAGAGTATGGATGTGAAGGCAGCATTTTATTGCTTCAAGGTTGCTTAGATCTACTGAATTACAGTAGCGTAAACCCTAATCTGCAATCACCACTGGGCCTTGTGTCTGCTATTTTCAAGCATCTATTGCATAGGCCAAATTTCACTACAATTTTTTGTGAGTCATTGCGATTAACATCAACGAGTGAGGCATACTTGGCAGATCTTTCAAACACATTGAAGCTTTCAAATGCAGAGAAAGTTGGTGTTGGTCTAGCATTATCAGAATCGGATAATATCGACTTNGTTAACATCAACGAGTGAGGCATACTTGGCAGATCTTTCAAACACATTGAAGCTTTCAAATGCGGAGAAAGTTGGTGTTAGTCTAGCATTATCAGAATCGGATAATATCGACTTGAAAGTCATAGGTAAGAACACTTATTTTGCCATAATGAGTTTTTGTTGGACCATTAATTTTAATAATCGGTGACTTTAAATTTTTCTAGAGTAGGTTACCAGTTTTTCTAAATAGATTGGTGTTTTGAAAATCTTTTGCATAGGTCTTTTTATTTTTTTCATTTTTTGAGATTTATAGATCTTATTTAAATTTTTACTGTTAACTACCATTTAGGGGTTGTTTAATTGCAAGATTCAGAATGTATTTTTTGAGTTCTGTGTAAAACGGAGACCATCTATAATGATTTTTCATAGATGCTTGGTTGCCTATGATATAAATATTATGAAAACTATTTTCTATATTTTATTTATTTATTTTTGTCTTTTGATGCATGCTAAGTAAATGCAATGCATTATAATTAAGTTGAACTGAAGTGATAAAAAGCTTAGAATTATTTTTTCCTACTTCCTAAGCTACATACCAATTTATAAATGAGTGTTCGAGTTATGGGAAATAAACCTAAGTTTAGGCTTGCTAATGTCGTCGACTATCAAGTGAGCACTGACAAGGATAGGCATCGAATGTGGCGGTGATTGATTGCNATATATATATTTTTTTTTTGTGTTTTGATGCATGCTAAGTAAATGTAATGCATTATAATTAAGTTGAACTGAAGTGATAAAAAGCTTAGAATTATTTTTTCCTACTTCCTAAGCTACATACCAATTTATAAATGAGTGTTTGAGTTATGGGAAATAAACCCAAGTTTAGGTTTGCTAAGGTCGTCGACTATCAAGTGAGCACTGACAAGGATAGACATCGAATGTGGCGGTGATTGATTGCGATTGTGATCACATAAAAGTTGAAGACAATGTGAGTGATGACCAAGATCAATAGTGGTGGCTTGAGTTCTTCGTTTATTTCTGTTCCCTAATCTACCGTTCATTCCCCTCTCTTATACCATTCCAAGTTAATCCTTAATGGGATGTGATAAAATTGTCTCCTTTGTCTTTCCTGCCAATCTGACTCATAATTGGTGAAGGCAATGGAGAGGTGGTTTTCAGTTGTCNCGATTGTGATCACATAAAAGTTGAGGGCAATGTGAGTGATGACCAAGATCAATAGTGGTGGCTTGAGTTCTTCGTTTATTCATCCGTTCCCTAATCTGCCGTTCATTCCCCTCTCTTATACTATTCCAAGTTAATCTTTAATGGGATGTGATAAAACTGTCTCCTTTGTCTTTCCTGCCAATCTGACTCATAATTGGTGAAGGCAATGGAGAGGTGGTTTTCAGTTGTCCGAATACCCTTTCACATTTTTGTGCCCTCTATGGAAAATTTTTTCAATTGGTTTTACTGTCATCAACTGGTCTGGTTGATTCAATACCGATGCAGAGCAGGGATGACTGCCTTCTTTATCAGTAGTAGTTGTGCAGAATGTAATGTAGTTTTAATTGCATATTCGGTTCGTTAATACTTATTTTTCATTTGTTGATTATTTCAGGCCAAAATTTTTGCATTCTTCAGATTGAAGAACTNTGTCATTAACTGGTCTGGTTGATTCAATACTGATGCAGAGCAGGGATGACTGCCTTCTTTATCAGTAGTAGTTGTGCAAAATGTAATGTAGTTTTAATTGCATATTCGATTCGTTAATACTTATTTTTCATTTGTTGATTATTTCAGGCCAAAATTTTTGCATTCTTCAGATTGAAGAACTTTGTTCAAGTCCCACCTCTTCCGACCATAATGAACAAATTCAGGATATCTTTATGTTTTTATGCTGGTCTGAGGGCCTTTCAAAGCATGCAGATTCTTTTACAAAAATCTTGTCATTAATACCTACAAACGAGAGATTTTTTTTGGTAGGAGCCTCAGCTCATGTAGATGATATGAATGAAACCAATATGCTGGGGTACTGTAACCGTGCTATTCTAGAAATGTTTGCCTTTTCAATATTGGGCTGAATTTAATTTTAGTCNCAAAATCTTGTCATTAATACCTACAAACGAGAGATTTTTTTTGGTAGGAGCCTCAGCTCATGCAGATGATATGAATGAAACCAATACGCTGGGGTACTGTAACTGTGCTATTCTAGAAATGTTTGCCTTTTCAATATTGGGCTGAATTTAATTTTAATCTGATTTTCACATTGTGCAGGCATTTAGATGCACTCTTAGAATGTTCTGATAATGATTTTGAGGCAGTTTTANACTAAGCATTCATATTTACATACATAGTATCTTGATGCTTCAAATATATGCATAAACATGTATTTTTCTTTTCAAAAGTAGTGATAGTGCTATTTTTGATGTGATATTAAAGATGCGAGTGCTATGTGTGTAAATATGATATTTTTGGTGTGAGATATGTAAATACATAAGAATTATGTTCCATGTATGTAAATTCCCCCCCCCCTAACCCACTCTGTGATTGTGCTTGCTTTTGCAGACTACATACAACTTCCTCCAGTCTGAAGTCTTTTCAATTTTGTTTCCTGCAATNATTTATTAATGTCTGTATACAAAAAATCTTGCCAGGTTTGTTCAAATTGTTGTTTATGTAGCGTTCTACTTTTGAGATAATTGCACCTATTTTTGTAATTTTTTGAGGGATGGGAATGAACTCTCCAGGATCCATTTCCTCTCCATGCTGTTTGTGGGTCTATCTGGAGGAATGCAGAAGGGCAGTTATCTTTATTAAGGCATGCAGTGTCTGCTCGACCTGATGTATTCACCTTTGCTCATTCTTCAAGGCACTTGGTAACTTTAACTGCTTTTCTCTCTCTAAGAATTCCATTTGGATTGGCTAGTTTCCTAACTCTTTTTTTTAAATTGTTCTTTAGATTCACTCAGATTCGTTTCAGTTTGCAAATAAAGAAGGCAATCATGCATGGTCATGTCTAGATCTCTTGGAGGTTTTATGCCAGTTGGCTGAGAGGGGACACATAAGTACAGTTCGCATGATGCTTGAGCAACCCCTCAGTCAGTGTCCCGAAGTCCTACTTGCAGCAATTTCTCAAATCAGTGTAATACTTGCATTGCTTTTTATGATGACATGTAGTATTTTATTAGGGAAATTTACATACATGACACATAATTCTTACGTATTTACGTATTTCGCACCTAAGCATTCATATTTACATACATAGCATATTGATGCTTCAATTATATGCATAAACATGTATTTTTGTTTTCAAAAGTGGTGATAGTGCTATTTTTATGTGATATTAAAGATGCGAGTGCTATGTGTGTAAATATGAAATTTTTGGCGTGAGATATGTAAATACATAAGAATTATGTTCCATGTATGTAAATTCCCCCCTTTTTAACCCACTCTGAAATTGTGCTTGCTTTTGCAGACTACATACAACTTCCTCCAGTCTGAAGTCTTTTCAATTTTGTTTCCTGCAATACTAAAGGATCCGATGAAGACTAGTTTGATTCATTATGTTTGGCGTGCTCATCCTAATCTGGTATTACGGAGATTTCTTGATGTTTACACAGACCCAATCTTCCTTCTGAGAATACTGGATATTTGCCAAGAGCTGAAGGTAAATGTGATTCTGATCAAAACTGTTTCTGAAATATTTGACCATTTCTTTTGTGCCAAACTAGTCTTCTTATGCTTTATTAATTTTTATCTGCTTTGACAACTCTTACTAGTTCCGAACAACATTCTTAAAGTGTCATTTTTTTTCAGCTTTCTAAGGCTGGTGCATCTTATCTGAATAAAATTGGCTAAGCTGGCTGTCAAGAAGTTTTCTTTGAAAATTCTGTTTTTAAACAAGCTTTTGAAGTTGCTTCATGAANCAGCTTTCTAAGGCTGGTGCATCTTATCTGAATAAAATTCGCTAAGCTGGCTGTCAAGAAGTTTTCTTTGAAAATACTGTTTTAAAACAAGCTTTTGAAGTTGCTTCATGAAGCAACTTTTCAACAATAACTTCACAACATAATTTAAGTAGAAGCTTACAAAAGGATACCTTAGTTTATTGATCTCTGTTTCAAATTGATATATTGGCTGNGATAATTTAAGTAGAAGCTTACAAAAGGATACCTTAGTTTATTGATCTCTGTTTCAAATTGATATATTGGCTGGTAAGTCTAGAATCTTCTGGTTTGTCTTATAATAAATTTGGTATCAAATTGATTTCAAAAGAATTGAAAAGTTTAGAAATATAAATATGAAATATTCAAATAAGTATAGTAAAATTTAAACAAATGCTCGACTCTAGTGAGGGGTAATGTAGATTTTTTAGATTTCAGTCATAGATTTAATGGATATTCTGTCATGTGATTTGTTTTGCTTGTAATAGTGTTACCAGAGCCATAATGTTGCGATTCATCTCGAGGATTGAAATTAACCAAGACGGGAACAGACGGTCGTACGGTGAGAATTAAATTTTCAATAACTATTAATAAATGAAAGAACCACTAATCAATGTAAATTAAAATAATATATTTAAATTTATCTCATTGCTAATTGCCCATATCTTATATAGACATTATCTTTTTATTGTTCATCTTTTAATTACTTAAAGTAACTTGAAAAGTTAGTTTAAAATAATAATGAACTAAATAAGCTAATGAATATTCATATTCTTAAACTGCAAATATGTAAGCGAGAAATAAAAATAATATGCATGTCTGTTAAACTTCTTAATAAATCAATATAAACATTTAACATGTTATTCAATAAATTTTACTATGTCAATAGTATATCAATATCGTTTTATATATGTATAACTGTCACGGGAGCACCGTCTAAAAAATTATACTAATTAAGGTAATTTAATATCAAAATTTTTTTTCATATACGAGTGGGCACCTTAGCATTCTGTCGCTGGTACCATAAAGGGGTGACTCCATTATAGTCAGTCATGTAAATACAATCAATCTATGTAAATCATATCATTCATAATTTCATATCACTTAACATGTAATACTATAATGCAATAAATATTTCATAATACGAAGTTATAAACATTCGCATTCAAAATGACTGATAAAATTTAATAATAGAAAAATCAATTGTATTAATCAAACATAAATAACAACCCATAAAACTGGTTTAGAAGAGATACCAAAATGATACTATAGCTTAGGAATAGGAGTTCTCACTTGATGGTGATTAATTTGTGCTTGAATTTGTTTTCATGTCAACTCTTCTAAATTAAAATCTAACATAGACATGATTTTTAATTAATTTATTATTTTAATAAACTATTATCTTTTGATTAATTAAGTTTTAAATTTACTTTATCTAATTCTACTTAATTTCTATTTAATAAATATATAAATTTATTATTATTATCATTATTATTTCAAATAACTTTAACTTTAAATAACTTACCTTGTCGATCCCTAAACCACACACAGGCTTCTTTCTCCCCTTTGTGAGATCCACCCCTTCTTTGCCTGCTCGACAGCGTACTGGCTGGCTTCGACTTCCTCAACCTGGTGCCGCCTCCTCTACGCGATGCTCCTTTTTGGGTACGATCAAAGTCTTAGGCTTCTCCTTTGTCTTCCTCTTCAACTTGACATGACAGTGCAAAGCTGCGATTGTCTTCTTCCGTCGAGCACAATGTCTATTGCTTCGTCTTCTCGAGTATGAAAGCAAGCAACACCCCTTCCTCTGCTTTCTGATTGCACAAACTATAGATCCCGCCTCTCTGGCCGATTTATAGGGCGAACTTGTCTGTTGGCTTCCCATTTGCTCGTTTCCTCTCCTTCTCTGTTTGGTTTATGTGTCCTCATTTCTTATCGCTTTCTACGACTGTCTGATTCATTGCTTCTTCTCCCACCTTGTTTGACACTTTCGATTCCTCTCCCGGTAATAAATGAACATGATGTTTTGCATAAATGATTTGGAATGGTAGTAGATATGCTTATTGTTTGCAATGCAGCTTAGTTCACAGTCCCAACTAGTNTCCACCTTGTTTGACACTTTCGATTCCTCTCCCGGTAATAAAAGAACATGATGTTACACATAAATGATTTGGANCCTAGTGAGTGGTAATGTAGATTTGTTAGATTTCAGTCATAGATTTAATGGAGATTCTGTCATGTGATTTGTTCTGCCTGTAATAGTGTTACCAGAGCCATAATGTTGCGATCCATCCTGGGGATTGGAATTAACCAAGATGGGAACAAACGGTCGTACGGTGAGAATTAAATTTTTAATAACTATTAATAAATGAAAGAACCACTAATCAAAGTAAATTAAAATAATATATTTAAATTTATGTCGTTGCTGATTGCCCACATCTTCTATAAACATTATCTTTTTTATCGTTCATCTTTTAATTACTAAAATTAACTTGAAAAGTTAGTTTGAAATAATAATGAGCTAAATAAACTAATGAATATTCATATTCTTAACATGCAACAATGTATGCGAGATATAAAAATAATATGCATGCCAGTTAAACTTCTTAATAAATCAATATAAACATTTAACATGCTATTCAATAAATCTAATTATGTGAATAGTATTCCAATATCGTTTTATATCTGTATAACTGTCACGGGAGCACTGTCTAAAAATTTATGCTAATTAAGGTAATTTAATATCAATATTTTTTTCCATATACGTGCGGGTAACTTAGCGTTCTGTCGTTGGTACCATAAAGGGGTGACTCTATTATAGTCAGTCATGCAGATACAATCAATCTATGTAAATCATATCATTTATAATTTCATTTCACTTAACATGTAATACTATAATGCAATAAATATTTCATAATATGAAGTTATAAACATTCGCATTCAAAATGACTGATAAAATTTAATAATAGAAAAATCAATTGTATTAATCAAACATAAATAACAACCCATAAAACTGGTTTAGAAGAGATGNATAATACAGTGTTAGGCAGGCAAATTCTCTTAGAGTGATTTTGTTTTTCTATTTTCTAATCCACAGTGGCATAAGCATTTGTACGATCTAATGTTTTTAAGTATTTATATTTTTTTATTTTGTAAATCATACCAGTTATAGTTTATTCAAGTCTTCATTTGGCCCTTTGCTGCAATGGTTTTGAAAATGTGGAATATATACTTTGGCTGGAAGCCATGCATTTGGCGTTTTTTTTTTTGCAATTTTTTTTATTGAAAATTGTTGTTTTGTAAAAGATCTTTTATGATAGCAATTATGAGGATTCTCCACCACTTCTTTGTTCTGTTGAAAATTATTGCCAAGTCACTCGTGGGTAGCTGTATGTTCTTTAATAGCTTGTTTACGAATCATATGTTGGAACTTGTTTGAGGTTCCCTTATTCAGTT
Source organism: Phalaenopsis hybrid cultivar (assembly GCA_002079205.1). NCBI lineage: Eukaryota > Viridiplantae > Streptophyta > Magnoliopsida > Asparagales > Orchidaceae > Phalaenopsis > Phalaenopsis hybrid cultivar. Next base: position 47,130 of record JXCR01041985.1, read on the forward strand.
GAAACTTTTATAATGCATGCTGAATCCATCTATTGTTCTTTACCTGTTGATTTATTGAGCTGTAAATTGTACCAAAGAGTAAATCCTTTATTTAGCTTGTTTCCGCATGTTTGGTTTTTGAACTACTATTTTTCTGCGATATCTTTGCATGCTGTTTATCATCTATACTTCCTTTTATCTTATTCACTTTCTATGGTTATTTTTTCTCCGATGGGGCTTTATGATGGTTGCTGTCATTTTATGTGTATTTATTACAGCAAATTCTGCTGCATCTATATACCTTAATTACCATCTTGTTTCTAGAGCGTCAACTCTTGGAGTAGTAGTCTATTTTAGTATGTTTTTAGCTTTTTGTATCACACAATGGATCCTTTGTTCAGCTTTGTTCCATAATTTTGCTTTTCAACTACTATTTTATTATAGTACATTTCAGATCTACGCAACAGTTCTATTACTTACTATATCTGCTTTGTTTTACCACATACAAGTACACTGGCCCTTTGTTCTTGGGTGGAGCCTTATGAGGCTTTGGGAGGAGAAGGCGGGATTTAATTTTATTTTAATTTCTGCTTGTTTTTTGTTCTTATATGTTTCTCTTGTAGATTTTAGCAACTGTATTGGAGGTGGCTCCTTCTTCNGCGAACAACGTTCTTAAAGTGTCATTTTTTTCAGCTTTCTAAGGCTGGTGCATCTTATCTGAATAAAATTAGCTAAGCTGGCTGTCAAGAAGTTTTCTTTGAAAATTCTGTTTTTAAACAAGCTTTTGAAGTTGCTTCATGAAGCAACTTTTCAACAATAGCTTCACAACATAATTTAAGTAGAAGCTTACAAAAGGATACCTTAGTTTATTGATCTCTGTTACAAATTGATATATTGGCTGGTAAGTCTAGAATCTTATGGTTTGTCTTATGATAAATTTGGTATCAAATTGATTTCAAAAGAATTGAAAAGTTTAGAAATATAAATATGAAATATTCAAATAAGTATAGTAAAATTTAAACAAATCCTCGACTCTAGTGAGTGGTAATGTAGATTTGTTAGATTTTAGTTATAGATTTAATGGATACTCTGTCATGTGATTTGTTCTGCTTGTAATAGTGTTACCAGAGCCATAATGTTGCGATCCATCCTGGGGATTGGAATTAACCAAGACGTGAACAAACGGTCGTACGGTGATAATTAAATTTTCAATAACTATTAATAAATGAAAGAACCACTAATCAAAGTAAATTAAAATAATATATTTAAATTTATCTCGTTGCTGCTTGCCCACATCTTCTATAAATATTATTTTTTTAATCGTTCATCTTTTAATTACTTAAATTAACTTGAAAAGTTAGTTTAAAATAATAATGAGCCAAATAAACTAATGAATATTCATATTCTTAAATTGCAACAATTTAAGCGAGAATAAAAATAATATACATGCCAGTTAAACTTGATAATAAATCAATATAAACATTTAACATGCTATTCAATAAATCTTACTATGTGAATAGTATACCAATATCATTTTATATCTGTATAACTGTCATGGGAGCATCGTATAAAAATTTATGCCAACTAAGGTAATTTAATTTCAATATTTTTTCCATATACGTGCGGGTACCTTAGCGTTCTCTTGCTGGTACCATAAAGAGGTGACTCCATTATAGCCAGTCATACAGATACAATCAATATATGTAAATCATATCATTCATAATTTCATTATCACTTAATATGTAATACTATATTGCAATAAATATTTCATAATATGAAATTATAAACATTCGCATTCAAAATGACTGATAAAATTTAATAATAGAAAAATCAATTGTATTAATCAAACATAAATAACGACCCATAAAACTGGTTTAGAAGAGATGTCAAAATGATACTATAGCTTAAGAATAGGAGTTCTTAGTTGATGGTGACTAATTTATGCTTGAATTTGTTTTCACGTCAACTCTTCTAAATTAAAATCTAACATAGACATGATATTTAATTAATTTATTATTTTAATAAACTATTATCTTTTGATTAATTAAGTTTTAAATTTACTTTATCGAATTCTACTTAATTTCTATTTAATAAATATATAAATATATTATTATTATTATTATTTCAAATAACTTTAACTTTAAATAACTTGCCTCGTCGATCCCAAAACCACGCACAGGCTCTTTCCTACCCTTTGCGAGATCCACCCCTTCGTTGCCTGCTCGACAATGTAATAGCTGGCTTCGACTTCCTCAACCCGGTGCCGCCGCCTCTACGCGATGCTCCTTTTTGGGCACGATCAAAGTCTTAAGCTTCTCTTTTGTTTTCCTCTTCAACTTGACATGACAGTGCAAAGCTGCGATTGTCTTCTTCCGTCGAGCACAATGTCTANGCCAAAATGATACTATAGCTTAAGAATAGGAGTTCTCACTTGATGGTGATTAATTTGTGCTTGAATTTGTTTTCACGTCAATCTTCTAAATTAAAATCTAACATATACATGATATTTAATTAATTTATTATTTTAATAAACTATTATCTTTCGATTAATTAAGTTTTAAATTTACTTTATCTAATTCTACTTAATTTATATTTAATAAATATATAAATATATTATTATTATGATTATTTCAAATAACTTTAACTTTAAATAACTTACCTCGTCGATCCCTAAACCACGCATAGGCTTCTTCCTCCCCTTTGCGAGATCCACCCCTTCGTTGCCTGCTCGACAGCTTACTAGCTGGCTTCGACTTCCTCAACCCAGTGCCGCCTCCTCTACGCGATGCTCCTTTTTGGGCACGATCAAAGTCTTAAGCTTCTCCTTTGTTTTCCTCTTCAACTTGACATGACAGTGCAAAGCTGCGATTGTCTTCTTCCGTCGAGCACAATGTCTACTACTTCATCTTCTCGAGTATGAAAGCAAGCAACACCCCTTCCACTGCTCTCTGATTGCACAAACGATAGATCCTGCCTCTCTGGCCGATTTATAGGGCGAACTTGTCTGTTGGCTTCCCATTCGCTCGTTTCCTGTCCTTCTCTGTTTGGTTTATGTGTCCTCATTTCTTATCGCTTTCTACGACTGTCTGATTCATTGCTTCTTCTNAAGCCCACTAGAGTTTTAGAGGCCAACAATGCTATAGAAAAGTTATTCATTTAAGCCTTTTCTAATTCAAACATGGCCACTGTGATTAACATGTGTATGATTTTGTTCCATATCACCTTTTAAATTAAATTAGATTCAACTAGTTTTAATTATTATGTTAGTGAAATGATTTCATGCCAGGAAAAATTTTATATTTTCAAAAATAAAAAAAAAGAAAAATAAAAAAGGCAACTATTTAAAGGGAGATATACTATAAAATTTTCTAATTAATTATGGTTATGAAGTGAACGATCTTCTAATAATTAGATTATTCTATAAAAATAAGAAATAGATTGATTATTAACAATAGTATTCTATTGTCTTATGTTTCTATCTTATGATTTTATTATTTTATCAATCTATGTTTGTTATGTCATAATGATTTCTTTTAGATAATGCAAATTACAAGTCAGTCTTAAAAAAAAAATATGAAGAATATTTATAAACTTTTTTTATAAAATATATTTATTTTTCTCACTTTTTTCTATTTTAGTATATTTTGGCATTACTGAAAATACGAAACTCAATTGGACGCAATGGAGAAAAATGATTCATTTAGCCGACCCCACTTAGGGTTTGTTAACTGTTTGAATAAGCAGATGTGAAACAGTTGTTTAAAAAGTTTTGGTGGCTATTTCAAATTTTTTTTTTTGAAAAGGTAAAACTGTAGCACTAGCAGCTAACGCAGGTAGCTAGGTATGGTGGGGAAATACAGATTTTAGCTGCAGCGTTTTGGGACGTAGACAAAATGCAGTTTTGCCAAATAAGAAAAACTGTGATGTGACACCGCACCGTTGCCCCTACACATCCTTAGTGGGATAAAGGATTGTTGTTGTTGTTGTATATTTTGGCATTAATATTGTAAAAGGAGAAAAATAGGAAAAGGGCCTTGACATCAGCATTTTGGAAGTGTCAAGCGCGATGCAACGTGCAAAGTATTTTTTTTTTGTTAAAAGCACAAACTGTATCAACGCTTATCAGAGCACTATTATTTTTTATAATGTATGTGTCACGACTTGACTTGATTACGTATAATTAACCAAGTCAGGATCTGCGGTCGGATGGTATTAACATTTAAAATAATTTTATAGATTTTTAAAGACTTTCAATAGATGAAAGAGACGCTACTAATTCACAAAATACAATCCACTGAAAAATAATTAGTTTAATGTTTTATTTAATAAAATTTTAATTAATTTCAATAATTATTTTTATTAAATAGTTGAAGTATTAATAGAATGATTCATTTAATAAAATTTTAATTTAATACATACAAAAAAAAGTAATTACACATATTTGCCTTAAAAAACTGTTGCAAGAGCTTATTCCATCACTTCACTTCCTTGACCATCACCTATATCAGTTCAAGGTTTATATAACTATAAGAATCCCATCATAAAAGAAATATTTAAATATATCTAATGTCATGTATTTAAAATGACACATATAATTAAGTATATGATTCCTTGTCTTAAAAGGTTTGGTTTACTTCCTTGCACAGTGTTCCTCTTTCCCCCTTACAATTCTAATTGATTCAACCTCTAATATATTATGCCTTTTTTATCTGATTTAGTTAAACCTGTTATTAGCATGACACAGGTTTTTTGGGGAGGACCAGCCTAGGGTTCGGTCCACAGCTTGGCTGGATCGACCGATCCTCAAGCCGCCCTCCGTCACTTTTCTTTTTTTTTTCTCCCTACCATTTCCCTCCTTTCCTTTCCTTTTTTTCCCTCCTAGCACCTTTCTATGATAAGCTCTGCCAAATTCGAAATCTGATTTCTTTTGTTGAAATCTGAAATCTGATTTCTTTTGTTGAAATATGAAATTCCTTACCAAATCTCGATTCCTTTCACTTATTTAATCTTTGCTTAATTTGAAGTTCTAATTTTATTTTTTATTCCTTCTTATTTTAAACATTACCTAAAATAGGTCTTAACCCTCAATATAAATATGAAGTGTTGTGGTTAGAGTTCCTTAGTTTTTTGGATTGAATCTGAATTCAAAATATGCCTTAGTGTTTTCCCTCTTGTGGACTGTATCCGACGACGAGGGGGTGCTCCGGCTGTAACCTCATGCAAGGTGGTGATTATCCCTATATTCCAACTCGTCCATGCACCCCTGCAGGCTGCCGCCACTCCTACTTCTCCTTAACAACCTCCAATAGCTACCCTGCTTGTCAGTTCCCGCTGGCTCCCTTCCCTACGCCCCTACAGGCCGCCGCACAATCGTTTCCTTGCAGCCAGCAGGCCATCGTCCAATACCGTCCTGCCTCCAGCAAGTTGTCACTTTCCTTTCTACTTCCAACAGATTGCTGCCTTACTCCCAACAGGTTGCAACCCTCCGTCATGCTTCCAGCCAACTGCCCCTTCCTTCGAGCAGGCCGCAACTCCTTTTTCTATTTCCAACAAGTTGCCGCCTTCCTCCCAGCAGACCGCATCCCTCCGTTCTGTTTCCAGCACACTACCGCCTTCCTCCAGCAGGCCGCATCCCTCCGTTCTGTTTCCAGCACACTACCGCCTTCCTCCAGCAGGCCACATCCCTTCTAACTATTTCCAACAAGTTATCACCTTCCTCCCAGCAGACCACAACCCACCTTCGCTGTCTCTTGCAGACCTCCTATTCTGCCTAGCAGATTCCCAACCGCCGCCGACATTCTTAATTTCTTGTGGTTCGACGCCTCCACTCTCGCCGCTTTGCTACCCTCACTTACCTCCCCCTTCAATAGCAACAGGGCACTTCTTCATCGATGGTCTTCTGTCGTTCGACCTTCATCGCAGCTGCCAACCCCTACACCTCTTCAGACCTCCTACTTGTCAAGATTATTTGTGGCTTCTTTTTTGTGTTCTTTGTTTGCAAGTGGTTGTTTTTTTTTAAAATTGAGTCCTAATTGTATCCTCAATTGAGTTAGCAATAACATTCATATTTTTTAATCACTGTTTGGGCTAACGCCAGTATCATAGCATTTAGTAAGTAAATTGATATTTCAGTTCAAGTAATTAACATCATAAAAGTCCTAAATATCAATAAGGTTTGGTTCTTCCAGCTTGCACACAAAGCTCGCATGAGTCGTGCTCTTTCTCCTTTGCACCAAAATCTTCCACTTACAATATCTATTTTAAATTCATAAAATTTTAATATTACTATCATAACATATCAAATTAATTAAATATGTATAATTTGATAACTTACATACTGCTCTTACCTTAACATAGTGCTCGACTCTGATCTTCCCGCACTTCTTAGTTTCCTATCCTTTCGATAGTCACAAATTTCTTCATTCGGTTTCTTCTTATTTCTCTAACTTCGATAATGGCTAAATACAACACAACACGCTGCCTCCTCAACTAGGGCTCGACTTCTCTTCCTCCATTGCTTCTCATGGTAGCAGCGCACGAAGGCGCTGCCTCCTCTCCTTTGGCTTTGATTCCTCTTTCACGCACGCGAGGTTTGCTTCATCACATGTACAATCCTTCCTCTTCTTCCTTTAATCTCCTTCGACTAGGGTTCGACACGCCAAAACAGAGCGAGCACTCGAGCACAACAAGCACTACGTCGAAGCTGCTCAATCACCTTCCTTTTTCTTTGACCGAACCCTCTCTTATGCACGCAAGGGGTCACTTTCTCCCTCTCTATCTTCTTCTTCCATCTCTCGCTCTCCATCTATTGTTCTTCGTTTGTTCTTTGAAGACTACGAATGAAATGAGTCTACTTCGACTTCTAATAGTCGAAACCGTTTGTCGGTTATTTCAAATCAATTTTTTTATTATTTTATTTATTTATTATTATTATTTGTTTAATTTCAGTTATTACGATGAACACATTGTGCACCCGAGCACAGCAAGCACAATGCTGAAGCTGCTCGACCACCTTTCTCCTTGATCGATTGGCTAGGGCTCGACGTTGTCTCCTACGCACGCAAGCGGCGACTTCCTCTCCATATTATTCCGTCTCTCGCTTTTCCTCTCGCTCTCCGTGCATTTTTTGAAGACTATGAATGAAACAAGTCTCCCTTCAACTTCTAACTGTAGAAACCGTCTGACAGTTATTTCAGATCGATTTTATTGTTATTTGTTATTTTATTTATTTATTATTATTATTATTTGTTTAATTTCAGTTATACAGTATATACATATATTGAGTGCATATAATAACCATTCAATTTACCAAATTTAAATACATCAAGCCAATGTCTTTTAATAAATATAATGAGACATTCAACATTAATTTCCAAGGATCTGCACTAAAACCAAAAAGAATCTTATATATAAATAATAAAGTAATTAAAGAAGTTAAAGATTGCTAATACTATTGAGATTGTGAGACTAGAGAATAAGCGGTTGAGGTGGCATAAATTGAGAAATGGTGAATAAGGGACATCAGGGGTGTGGATGATACATCAAGCATCAATCATGAGAAGAAGTATGTGTGTGAAAATCGTTAGTGCTAATGATGAGAATATCAAGGGCGCATGAGAAAGCTAACGACTGAAATAGTGTGCAAAGGTGAACCACCAAGAAAACCTAATAGTACAGTGATAAAAGATGGGCTTAATGACTTTGAGAACCAATGGGACGTATCTGTGACTTCCTTCTTTTATAAAATGCTGAACCAAATTTGAAATTTGAACTAGTATTTCATTCCAGGTTGAAGTTGACTTTATAGTGTTATGATATGATGCGACAGAATGATGTTATGTGCGGGCTTTGTCACAAGTTCAGGTCTCTTTTGCAAGTTATGTGCCAGGCTTGTACATCATTCTGCTCGACTCATAAGTGCATTTTTAAATAATAATAGTTGGCATACATGCACACGCACACCAAACATACTTTAATATGCATGGTTGGTTTGAAGCTTAAAATTGATCAATCTTTAATCTATTTAAACTGGACTCAAGTCTAAATTAAAATATTCTATTCCAAGTTTGGGATGAGTTGGTTGAGCTCGACTCAATATCATCCTGGCAGGGCACCTTCATTTAAATGTTGGAAATCTGTCATTTTTAAACAAATAAATGGCCTAGAGGAAGAAAGAAAGAATGAAAAGAAACTTACCCACGCCAGTATGGTCATTATTATATACCACGTTGCAGGTTCTTCAAGCCCACTCTGGGCAAGTTTCTCTCCAACTTTCTGAAGAATTGAATAGGCTTGTTGTTCTGTGTACTACAAAAAATCAAAGCTCTGTATGCAATGCTGATTGGAGCACTGATGAGATAGAGGCAGAAGCAAATGCTTGTTTTCAACAAATGTTTGCTGGAGAGCGTTCGGTTGAAGACATGGTTCAAATGCTTGCTCGTTTCAAAGAATCTTCTGAAAGGAGGTGGGTAGATATGCCAGGTTCACATTAGCTGCCGTTCTTGATTTATTCTTTCGAAATATTGCTTTCAAGTACATTTTCTCTTTCCAAATGTTCGCATTTCATTATGATCTATGACTAGCTTTATTCATGTAATTTTTTTGCACCTTTTTCGGGGATAATACTTTATGGGTTGATAATAGCTTGATCTGGGTTTATTTTTCACTTTTAAGCAATGTTGGCATTTGTGCAATCAGCACTTGTTCATTGCATGTAGTTATCAACTGATAAAGTATTATCTAGGAAAAAGGCGCACACAAATTTTAGTAAGATTATTAATGGAGCAAGTGAAGAGGGTTGAAAATATTTCCAAAATACTTGAAACCAATTTTCCAAAATTTAATTTCTCAAAATTTCTACACGATGATGGAGCCAATTTCTTATGAAGTTCTCATTCATTGTTGGTGCGAAACTTTCATCCATAAACAGAAGCAGATATTTTCATGAATTAAATACTCATTTTAGCGATGAATTATAATCATCTAACATTCCCTTGTACATGGCATACGTGTATATCATTCAATTAGCCTCAGAATCATACTCTTATCATCTTAATGTCATTCTCATCATTCTCACAACAAGCATGCACATGCCATGCTTGTATAGTTATACTCAAAAATCAATGAGCATATTGCTCATGCTACATGTGATAAGATTAATTATTAATGTTAAATTTAAATCAATTACTGCCAAAATAATTTACTTCTCAAAAGAAATCCATTGGCGTCTGAATCATTGAAATTTGAGATTTCTACTCACAGTTATGGTTTTCCAATTTTCTTGTTCATAGATTAGAATCACTGAATTTTGAGATTTGTACTCACATATATGGTTTTCTAATTTTATTATTCATAGATTAATCCTCAACAATTAATATGAATACATATATAGGAATTAAAGCAAGGTAAACCATAGAAAGACAATTAATCATCATAAAAAGATTCATCCTGTTTGGCCATTGTTTTGATCTTCTCATGCTCTTTGATCTTTTTCTGTTTTCCTCTGGAGTTTGAGAACTAGCATGATATTTCTAAGATTTTGAAACTTTCGTTCCAAAACCTTTTTATAAAACATCACCCAGTTATGATAATCACCCATTAATCATCTAAAATTGAATAGATATATAAATAATTAGAAAAATTAATAATCACCTTATTATCGAACTAAGCCATAAAAAATCAGGTTGTAATGCATATGCAATTGCACTTGAGCTCATCTATGATGGATTGCTTCTTTTGTAATCCCTCTTTGAACCGTACTATGAACTTACATGGGCATGTTTCTATTCACGATATGCATCTTAGATGACTTGTCTTGCCACTGTGTGAATGTTTACGATCTTTGTGTGATATTTTGATAGAATGACCATGCAAGGATATTGTTTCTTCCAGTTAATAGTTTGTAACTAGTTTCTGAAGGGATGTTGAAACGAGAAAAACGGAGTTAGTCTGTGTTTTACGATAAAGGTTTTTGCATGGGCTGAAATGTTTGAAGGTTAATAAATAGATTAAAATAAAATAATTGAATTATACGTTAGTGATGTTTTTTCTGAGTTTATTATTGTAAGTTAGTAAAATAGTTGAACATTAATTAAATATAATAGACATATTTAAAATATAAATGGATTCAAGTTCAAAATAAAAGTTAGTACCATTTTTTTTGTTAATTAATTGTTAAATAAATTTGTAGGTTTTAATATAAATTAATGTTACGTTTTATATGGCAGTTGATTAATATTGCAGAATTTTAATATAAAAGTTGTCATGCAAGATGTGGCATTTGTAGAAAGCGGCTTGTCAAAGCTGAGAACTGTGTATGCTACTATAGTCCATATAAAGATATGAGAGACCTCTGAACTTCTAAACAAAATGGCGCAGGATACAGGCTGATTATAGTTTTTGACCAGAGATCAGCAGAGTATTGGGAACCATCAGTAATAGTTTAGGTGAAAAGACACTACTCAATATGAATTTACTTGATTTGGTTAGCTCAGATTAGGATTAATTAAGCCCTTGCAAACCTTGAATTATTTGTACCCTCTCATTATCTCTTACCCCCGCTTGCTATTTACTCAGCAACAACATTTATATAGTTTCTTTTTTTGGTATTGCATCCTTGAATATTCACTAGTATGATGTTCAGTTATATTGACTGGCTGATTTTATTTGGTTCTTCTATTTTTATTTATAAATTTTATCTGCTTATCGAAGCATCACCAATCTAGTCCAGTTGCTTGTTATTCCTATACTGGTTTAAACCTTGAGCTTCCAATAACACACTGCCCTTGTAGTAATTTCAATTCTCTTATGTTGTGTCATCATACAATTATCTCGTCTAATGTCTTCTTGAAGTAATTTGCAGTCTGTTTTTTTGCATAAACTTTATTTGTCGATTCCAAATCATAAACAATTTGTAAGCATTATAAATTTGTTTTCCTTTGAGAGTTTTGTTTAATTTTCAAGTCTAAAAATTTAATGATATTACAGGGAGCAGAAGATCTATGAATGCATGGTTTCTAATTTATTCGAGGAGTACAAGTTCTTCTCCAAATATCCTGACAGACAACTTAAGATAGCAGCTATTCTTTTTGGTGAGGACATACTGTATGAGCCTTACCTTCTTGTTTGCATAAACTGGCTTCATGTTAGTACTTCCACAAATCTTGCACATTGTGGAAGTATTTCGTGCTTGTGTTTTGTCTACTCTTCTTCAATGTGTCATTTCTTTTGTGCGCTACTTCTTTTGGTGAATGCTTCTTTTGGAAAAAAATGTTTAAACAATGAGAAAGTAGGTATATAGTTGTTAAATTTTAGTGTACCATATGTTACAAGTTGCTTAATGATATTTAGTTTATGCGGCAGATTTATTTTTGGTTGTGTCTTGTGAACTACATCTTAGGACAGATTTGTTTGGCAAAGAAAAGAAAGGAAAGAAAAGTGGGTAATACATAGGAAAATGCAGTTTGTGTTTTCCTTATACCTCTCCTATGAACCGTGATAAATCGTCCCTTTACATATTTTTACAAAGTTTAAATAGATTTAAGTAGATTTCTCCCCTTTTTTGAGGCAGTCATTTTTCTTGACGAGAACCCATGAGAACTTGCTTTAAGAATGTTCTATTGGAGAATAAATATTCTTGAATGTAACTTATTTCTCTTTATTAGTTAGTTGCTCTAACTACCTGTAAAATTCCTGTTTTGAAGGAAATCAGTTTTTCCCTTCTATGGAGTAAGTCACATCCTTAAGTGTAAATTTTATGGTAAATGGTGAATTAATGCGTCTTCATCTTTAAAGAATGCAAAAAATTGTCATGTTCCTTGGTCTGATTCATAGGAAATCTTGGTTTCTTATGTAGAACTTTGGCATGATCTATCGAATTTTAAACCTCTACTTATGGAGCTCATGATGGCTGCCCTGCATTGCCATGCTAACATATCCGTTATCAAACTCTTAGTTTATTATTTTGCATATTTGGTTCCTTTCATTTGAGTTTTTGGTTGGTGTAATTGATTTTCTGGGGTTATTGTGTAAAAATAGCTTTTAAGGCACTACCTTTGTGATTTTCCCTGGTTGCTGACAACCACTAAACACTTTGTTAAGCTTGGTGCAGCAGCATGTAGGCCACCCCTCCCTAAGCCAAAGCATTTGAAGGAATGGAGGCTGAATTATAGAAGAGGGGGTGCATAAACTGCTATGAAGCTTCCCCTCATGCACATTAGAATGAGAATCCAACAAACTTCAGTCGGGCCATTTGAACTGGGTTGGGTTGGGTCAATCTGTACTAAGTTTCATGGAATTTGGTACTTTGTATTGTCTAAATAGCCATGAGAGGAAGTTGAATTGACCTAGATCGGTTCCGCTTTATTTGGGTTGAATTGGAATTTGTATTATTATGAGATGATTAACTTTAGATAAGACCAAGGATAATGTAAAAAATTTATACAAGTAAATTTATTATCTTTGAAAAAGCTTATGTGAAGTTTTAATCCATGTTTTTATTTCAATGATTTTTGGCAAATGTATGTATACTAGTGGGTAAGCATCAACAACAACGACAAGCCTTGATCCTTCTAAACGGGGTCGGCTACATGAATCATTTTTCCCCATTGTGTCCAATTGTGAGTCATATTTTCATTTAATTCTAATAAATTAAGATCCATGCTAGACTTGGTTGGCATAAATTCAAACTGATTATTAGAATTCTTTGTATTACGTCTTAACCTATATTCAATTTCTCTTTCCTATAACTTCAATGTATGAGACATTAACTTAATTGCTCTGCATTCCTTTTTTTTAAAAAAATGGGGAACAAAATACTCTTCCTCAACTCATCAGACATCTTTTTAGTTTTTAAACTAATATTAAAAAGTTTAGTATGCAAAAAAACTCCCAAATCTCCTAAATAATTTCATACTTCAATTGGGATTCATGAGCTTTTACTAATTTTCCACCTTTGATTTTCTTTAAAGCAATCTCAATTTCTTTTTTACTAATGCGGCGATAAAAATAAAAAAAAATTATTATTATCAGCGATATTAAAATCACCAAGGTCGATTGAATTTTGAAACGCTTCATTGAAAAATTTATCAAAATATTGCACCCACATATGTTTAATATCTTTATTTAAGAAAAATAATTTTTGATTTTCATATTCAATGCACTTTACTTGAGTTAAATCTTTACTTTTTTTTGTTTGGTTAGTTTATACGTATATCTTTCACTCTCTTTAGTATCTAATATATTATAAAGATTATTAAAAGTAGAATATTTAGCATCACTAATTGTTCTCTTAAACTCTCTAGGGGTCCCTTTTATTTTTCGCAGTTTTCCATGCTTTTACATTTAAATCAATTTTTATAACATAATTTCTTATATGTTATCTTTTCTTGCACATTATTATTCTAATGCCAACAATTTTTAGTTATAAAAACTATTTTTTAATTCTCCAAGTACATATTTTGCCACTTATCTAATAGCTCTTGTTACTTTATCTTACATAGAATTAGCTTCTTCATGAACATCTTAAATCTTGAAATTTTAAAGTTTGCTCATAAAAATAATTTTATTTGTGTCTTTTAGGTATTTTATTTAATTTTATGACAATATTTCACTATATTTTTTATCTTCCAGCTCCCCGTCATAAAAGTCAAAACTAATAATCGATGTTAAGTAATTAAATTTTCACTTGGAATGACTTCATAATTTTTACATTGTTGGCGATATCTTTTTTCTCATAAGAAAATATTCAATTTGTGTTTTATTATGTTCATTTTTATAAGTAATAATATGCTCATGATTTTTCTTAAAGAAAGTATTATCAATAACAAAATTATAAGTTGAAACAAAATCTAATATCGTTCTATCTTCTTCATTAATCACTCAAAAACCATAGCCACCATTAATATTTCTAAAATCTTCTACCACTATATGAAAATGTTCATTGAAATCTTTTAAAATAAATATTCTTTCTTCAAGAGATATCATTTACATTAATTCTTTCCAGTTATTTCAAAATTTCTCTTTTGAACCTATATCTAAATCTATTTGAGGAGCATAAACACTTATAAGATTAAAATGTTAGTATGAACAATAATTTTTAGGGCCATAATTCTATCTCAAAGTTCTATTAATTTTTATAACATTATCTTTCAAAATCTTATTTATAATTACAATTGTAACATTTTTAGTGCGACTCCTACCTGATCACTAAAGTTTAAGACCAAAACCATCAATTTCTTTAGTCTTTTGTTCAATCTTTTTAGTTTCTTGAATGTATAAGATATTTATTTTTCTATGACTTATAATATCCTAATTCTATTAATTTACTTATGAGAGTACTTATATTTCAAGATTCTATCCTAAGATTAGTTTCATAGCTAACTTCTTTGTCTGCATTCGTCCATTTTGTGGGAACACTTGTTTATTTGACCTTACACCCCGACGTTGGTGTAGTGGCCCTTGCACACTTTTGACTGTATTTATGCCATACTACATGTTGATTCCAGTGGACGCCCTAGCATTGACACAATTTAATGAATTTCGACAAAAAAAAAAATATCCTAGTTGTTGACTACCCAACGCAACACTTTACTTTTCACATCCGGGGTTTAGGAACCCACAATATAGTGTTATATTAGTGGGTGAGCATTGTAATTTAAATCAAATTATTCTGTAATATCCCATAATTTATTACTTGAAACTCGTCTTTATATAATATGTATCTGAACATATGAAAATACTATAGAATTGCTTATTATGTTTTTTAACTTTTTATCCTNACTACATGTTGATTCCAGTGGACGCCCTAGCATTGACACGATTTAATGAATTTTCGACAAAAAATTTATCCTAGTTGTTGACTACGGAACGCAACACTTTACTTTTAACTTCCGGGGTTTAGGAACCCGCAATATAGTGCTATATTAGTGGGTAAGCATTGTACTTTAAATCAAATTATTTTGTAATACCCCATAATTTATTACTTGAAACTCGTGTTTATATAATATGTATCTGAACATATGAAAATACTATAGAATTGCTTATTATGTTTTTTAACTTTTTATCCTAATAAATTTTAATAATTTTTTAATCACAGCTAGTATGTTTCTAATATTTTTACGATGAAAATTGAACCATATTTAGTAATTATATGTATATTATGCTAAAATTAACTGTGGTATAAACTATAATATTATTTAATATNATTTTACGATGAAATTTAACCATATTTAGTAATTATATGTATATTATGCTAAAATTAACTGTGGTATAAACTATAATATTATTTAATATGATTATTATAAGTTAAGAAATGCTATTTATATTAATTAATTACAAACTATAGAATTGAAAAAAAAAATTGCTTGGGCTCTTTTGGATTTGCGACAAGTTTTTTTCTTCTTCTTTTTTTTTAAAAATAATGTTTATAATATAATCATCATAATAACTTCAAGTTTTTTTTAACTGATAATGTATATTAATACTTATAAATTATTGCTTTATTCGTGTTCATTAAATTTATATTATTTTATACAAANTATAAGTTTTTTTCTTCTTCTTTTTTTAAAATAATGTTTATAATATAATCATCATAATAACTTCAAGTTTTTTTAATTGATAATGTATATTAATACTTATAAATTATTGCTTTATTCGTGTTCATTAAATTTATATTATTTTATACAAAGTTCATTTGTTTGTATATAACTTTATTTCGAAACAAAAATTAATATGTTCTAATGATAATATTTTCTTTTCTTAAAAATTTTATTTAGTTTTTAATTTTCTTGTGCATGTGCTAGACGTATTTTCTAGTTAGAACAATGGTCGCCTAAGTATGAAGGTAGGAAAATGATAGTGTTTTTTAATTTTTTTTTTCTTTGTGAGTTGTTAACTTGGCTGCTTCTACGCACTGATGTTAAGCGCAAGCTGGGTGCTTGGGGATGAGGCAAGGCCATGATACCTTGCACAGTTCCTATTCNAAATTTTATTTATTTTTTAATTTTCTTATGCATGTGCTAGACGTATTTTCTAGTTATAACAATGGTCGCCTAAGTATGAAGGTAGGAAAATGATAGTGTTTTTTAATTTTTTTTTCTTTGTGAGCTGTTAACTTGGCTGCTTCTATGCACTGATGTTAAGCGCAAGCTGGGTGCTTGGGGATGAGGCAAGGCCATGATACCTTGCACAGTTCCTATTCAAGCAGTCCTTATTACCTTGTTAGTGGTCAGCCAGTAGGAATCCAGAAATATCAATTTGATCTCTGTTATTAAAGATGACGGCCAAAGAATATTTGCAGTTTTACACAAAGAGGTTCTTATCTACTATTTCATATTTTGGCCATTATATTGAGAGATTTAAGTGATGAAAATCATTTGCTGGCATATGGTGCATACTTGATATCGGAAATTACAAGGAAACCATTTGAATGAGGTTGTGAGTTTTCTTAAAGAGCATTCACAGGGGGTTCAGGCAAAACAACCACCTTTGATTGATGCTTTTGTGTAGAATCTGTGGGAATCATTTTATTAATGCTTTAATGTCTCAGCATTAGGACAATGTTTGGTAAACAATGTCAAGTTTGTTGGCAGAAGTTTTGTCATTATTTAAAGCAAAGTTTACACATTTTTTTCTGGGGATTTGGAGAAGTAGTTCTTTGTTATCTTGTTTTCATCGAGAGCAATGGTTTTTATCATTATTTGCAGATTATGTTCATATAAGGATGCTCCAATGGCATATTTCATTCTCCATTTTCAGGTTTGCTTATAAAGCACCAGCTTGTGACACATCTTGCTCTGGGTATTGCCTTGCGTGGTGTTCTTGATGCATTACGCAAATCTATTGATTCAAAGGTATGCAATCAATTGATGAAATTATTATTTTGTTTTCTTGTAATCTATTTTATATAATAATGCTTGTTTGCAGATGTTTATGTTTGGCACTAAAGCTTTGGAGCAGTTCATGGATCGTTTGGTGGAATGGCCACAGTATTGCAATCATATTTTGCAGATATCTCATTTGCGCAGCACACATGCTGACTTGGTTTCTGTGATTGAACGGACTCTAGCTAGAGTTTCTTCAAGCCAGGTGGAATCAAATGGAGTACACAATCTCTCTACAGAGATGCAACAAGTTTCTGCACAAGCTTCTGTTGAAAGCATGGAGGTATAACTTTATTGATGTTCTTTAGACTTCTTTTTTCGAGGAAAATTAAAGTGTTTAGCCGTAATTTCTTTTCTAAACTTTTTAGACCCCCAAAATACTTTGAGTGTTTTAAATTGAAAAATATTTACTTCTCTTCTTTGCGTTTGCCAAAATTTTTATCTTTTTAATACAATACTATTCCTGCCTGCAATATAGCTTATGTTTTACCTTTCAAAGATTTGGGTAGGTTTTTGCGGTCAACACATGTGGTATTTTTTTTATTAATAATTGCTTCCTATTCTTTCAGAGATAATAATGAATAAAGTTTTTTTATAATTGGTTGACCTTCTGTTTAGCTTGCTTCCCTTTAGCCCAATATACTGATTCTGTGCGATATTCCTTTGTTCTTTAAGTGTTTTAACTAGGAAAATATTTGCTTCTCTTCTTTGTGTTTGCCAATTTTTTTATCTTCTTAATATAAAAATATTCCTGCCTCACGTATAGCTTATTATTTGCCTTTCAAAGATTTGAGTAGGTTTTTGCGGCCAACAATTGAGGTCTTTGGTTTTATTAATAATTGTTTCTTTCTCTTTCGGTGATAATAATGTGGAATGTTGTTTTATAATTGGTTGACATTCTGTTTAGTTGGCTTCCCTTTAACCCAATGTATTGATTTTAAGCTTTATTATCATGTTTGGAAAACACATCTGGGGATTTTGACCATATACTGTCTTTTTTTCCCTCTTTTTTATGAACTTATCATTAGATGCACGCCTTTGTGTAATTGAGCTTCTGATATGATTGCTATGTGAACTTCTTTTGTTTATGTTTCANTGAAGACTCTAGAGGTCCTAGAGGGGGAGAGACTCAAAAATTGAAGTGTGAAACAAGTGTAGAGAGTCTAAATTGTGAGGAATTCTTCGAGAGATTGTAAAAGTGGAGGGAAAGTGAGAGATTTCATCCTCCTTGCCGCTTCAAAGAGGAATTTTGTGTGTTGTAAAGAAAAGAAGAGATTCAGAGGAACTTTGAGGAGTTTTCTTGAGGAGAAAGTAGAGAGAAGTTTATTTATTGTTGTAGTTTGTATGACTTTCATTTTATATATGAATTCCGAGTTTCGTTGTGTTTTCCACATGAGATCAAAATAGTTTTCTCTGTCTTTCTCCTTGTCTTGAGATTTCTGAAATGGTGATTTGAATTGGTGAAGCCATGAAAATGTTTAAGAAATAGTGATGATCTTTTTACTTTGATCTTAATTTACTTTCAATATGGTCAATTGATTGGTTAAAATATGTTGAGTTTTACAACTAAAGTGAAGATTACATTCAACATTCAAAGAAGTCAAAGCCCTTGGAAGTTGGGTGCAAATAAATAGGGAAATAAAATTATTGGGCGTAGAATTGAAGATTTTAGAGTGACAAGCTAAAATCCTCAATTTGGTCTTATCGTTTGGGTGTTGAAGTGTAGATGTTAGCGCTCAGGTGAGGAGAATGCGGGAGCTCCGAAGTGAGAGCTAGTATCCTCCCAGCCTAGCCACAGATTCAGTAAACAAGCGTAGGATTAGTCAATGTTCTTTACAGTATCCTCCCAGCCTAGCCGCAGATTCAGTAAACAAGCGTAGGATTAGTCAATGTTCTTTATAACTGGACCAAAGAGTGAAGAATATGATTGCTCCTATTTGGCACATACAATATTTAATGCATCTCATTCCTTTACATCTAGACTAAAGGGTAAAGAATAGGTATGCTCCTATTTGGCACAATATAATTTGAGCTAATTCATTTTATACATTCACTATAATTTCTTGACAAGGAGAATGATGATTTCTTATATATTGAATATCACATTCGAACCTTCNTCTGAGTTTATCTTGTAGTGTTTTTGTAATTTGTAATATAATTATAATTGTCATAAATAGCTTCTATTTATTTGCTATTGTCATAAAATTTTGTACTTTATACACCATAATTTATCTTTTTACTTGAAATTTAATATTTTTTTTTATTTTTTGATTTGTTAATCATGTGATGCAGACACAAACTATGGATTTGAAATCATCCCATCCCTACTTGAAATTTAATATAATTACTTATTTTGATTAATTTTACTCTATAGTTTTAAGTTTACATACACACCACATAATTCTTATATATGTACATATCTAACACTTAAAGTTTGATATTTACATTTATAACACTTTTGTGTCTTAACCTATACATGAAAAGGTGCATTTCATCTAACACCTGAAGTTTGATATTTACATTTATAACACTTTGGTGTCATAACCTATACATGAAAAGGTGTATATCTCTTTTAAAAAGTTACTAATTGAGGTATTTTTTATGCGATACTAAAGATTTGAATGCTATGTATGTAAATAAGCAAGCTTAGGTGTTAGATTTGTAAATACATAAGAATTGTGTGGTATATATTTAAATGCCCCTAATTTAATTTATAATATGGGTTTTTGTTTCCATTATGTTATTTACAGGCATGCATATGATGATTATCACTTATTAATTTGAATTGAAAATAAATAATATATCTGAACTGAATATTTGTTTTAAAACTTTTGATTTTGATGTTTTTTTTTCACTTTATTCCTAACTACATGTAACTATACTCTCTTATCATCTCAATAAATATGAAACCGTTTTTCTAATATATAAATCAAGTCAGATCGATTTGGAGCACTTAAATATGGCTAGAATAGGCTGATTAATCTATATTG
Organism: Phalaenopsis hybrid cultivar; assembly: GCA_002079205.1. Classification (NCBI taxonomy): domain Eukaryota; kingdom Viridiplantae; phylum Streptophyta; class Magnoliopsida; order Asparagales; family Orchidaceae; genus Phalaenopsis; species Phalaenopsis hybrid cultivar. Next base: position 66,979 of record JXCR01041985.1, read on the forward strand.
GCCCGTTAGGCTTTGTCATTCACCTACAAAATCGAAGTTAATTATCTTATGACACTTCATTTTGCAACAAGATCTAGATGAACTCCAAGTTCTAGCAGAGAAATTATTTTATCATGGAAATTTTGGTATGTTTGATGTCCAATACCTTGTTATCAAATCAACATGTAGGAGTAATTTGTGAGCAGCCTGATCAACCTAATTTTGTCTGTTTGGTTTTCTTCTTTCCAATGTATGTGCCCGTGTGCCTTGTCTTCCATGACTATTATTTCTTGTAAAGCCCACTNCAGTCCACTAGAGTTTTAGAGGCCAACAATGCTATAGAAAAGTTATCATTTAAGCCTTTTCTAATTCAAACATGACCACTGTGATTAACATGTGTATGATTTTGTTCCATATCACGTTTTAAATTAAATTAAATTTAACTAGTTTTAATTATTATGTTAGTGAAATGATTTCATGCCAGGAAAAATTTTATATTTTAAAAAATAAAAAAAAAGAAAAATAAAAAAAGGCAACTCTGTAAAGAGAGATATACTATAAAATTTTCTAATTAATTATGGTTATGAAGTGAACCATCTTCTAATAATTAGAATATTCTATAAAAATAAGAAATAGATTGACTATTAGCAATAGTATTCTATTTTGTCTTATGTTTCTATCTTATGATTTTATTATTTTATCGATCTATGTTTGTTATGTCATAATGATTTCTTTTAGATAATGCAAATTACAAATCAGTCTTAGAAAAAAATATGAAGAATATTCTTAAACTTTTTTATAAAATATATTTATTTTTCTCACTTTTTTCTATTTATGTATATTTTGGCATTAATGAAAATATGAAACTCAATTGGACGCAATGGAGAAAAATGATTCATTTAGCCGGCCCCACTTAGGGTTTGTTTGGGCAGCTATAATTGTTTGAATAAGCGGATGTGAAATAGTTGTTTAAAAAATTTTGGTGGCTATTATATATATATTTTTTTGAAAAGGTAAGACTGTAGCACTCTAGCAGCTAACGCAGGTAACTAGGTATGATGGGAAAATACAGATTTTAGTTGCAGCGTTTTGAGGACGCAGACAAAATGCAGTTTTGTCAAATAAGAAAAACTGTGGTGCGGCAACGCACCGTTGCCCCCCCCAACACATCCTTAGTGGGATTAAGGATTGTTGTTGTTGTTGTTGTATATTTTGGCATTAATATTGTAAAAGGAGAAAAGTAGGAAAAGGGTCTTGACATCAGCATTTTGGAAGTGTCAAGCGCGATGCAACGTGCAAAGTATTTTTTTTTTGTTAAAAGCACAAAGTGTATCAATGCTTATTAGAGTACTATTATTTTTTATAATGTATGTGTCACGACTTGACTTGATTACTTAGAATTAACCAAGTCAGGATCTCCGGTCGGATGGTATTAACGTTTAATTTAATTTTATAGATTTTAAAGACTTTCAATAGATGAAAGAGGCACTACTAATTCACAAAATACAATCCACAGAAAAATAATTAGTTTAATGATTTATTTAATAAAAATTTAATTAATTTTAATAATTATTTTTATTAAATAGGTGAAGTATTAATACAATGACTCATTTAATAAAATTTTAATTTAATACATACAAAAAAAAGTAATTACACATATTTGCCTTAAAAAACCGTTGCAAGAGCTTATTCCATCACTTCACTTCCTTGACCATCACCTATATGAGTTCAAGGTTTATATAACTATAAGAATCCCATCATAAAAGAAATATTTAAATATATATAATGACATGTATTTAAAATGATACATATAATTAAGTATACGATTCCTTGTCTTAAAAGGTTTGGTTTGCTTCCTTGCACAGTGTTCCTCTTTCTCCCTTATAATTCTAATTGATTCAACCTCTAATATATTATGCCTTTTTTATCAGATTTAGTTAAACCTGTTATTAGCATGACACAGGTTTTTGGGGGAGGACCGGCCTAGGGTTCGGTCCACAACTTGGCTGGATCGACCGATCCTCATGGCGCCCTCTGTCACTTTTCTTTTTTTTTCTCCCTCCCATTTCCCTCCCTTTCCTTTTCTTTTTTTCCCTCCTAACACCCTTCTATGATAAGTCTCTGCCAAATCCGTAATCTAATTTCTTTTGTTGAAATCTGAAATCTGATATCTTTCCTTTCCAAATCTCGATTCCCCTCATTTATTTAATCTTTGCTTAATCTGAAATTCTAATTATATTTTTTATTCCGTCTTATTTTAAACATTACCTAAAATAGGTCTTAACCCTCAATATAAATATGAAGTGTTGTGGTTAGAGTTCCTTAGTTTTTTGGATTGAATCTGAATTCAAGATATGCCTTAGTGTTTTCCCTCTTGAGGACTGTATACGACGACGAGGGGGTGCTCCGGCTGTAACCTCATACAAGGTGGTGATTATCCCTTTATTCCAACTCTTCCATGCACCCCTGCAGGCTGCCGCCACTCCTACTTCTCCTTAACAACCGCCAATAGCTACCCTGCTTGTCAGATCCCGCCGGCTCCCTTCAATGCGCCCTTGCAGGCCGCCGCACAATCGTTTCCTTGCAGCCAGCAGGCCACCGTCCAATACCGCCCTGCCTCCAGCAAGTTGCCGCTTTCCTTTCTACTTCCAGCAGGTTGCCGCCTTCCTCCCAACAGGTCGCAACCCTCCGTCATGCTTCCAGCCAATTGCCCCTTCCTCCGAGCAGGCCGCAGCTCTTCTTTCTATTTCCAGCAAGTTGCCGCCTTCCTCCCAGCAGGCTGCAACCCTCCGTTCTGTTTCCAGCACACTACCACCTTCCTCCAGCAGGCCGCATCCCTCCTAACTATTTCCAGCAAGCTGTCACCTTCCTCCCAGTAGGCCACAACCCACCTTCGTTGTCTCTTGCAGACCTCCCGTTCTGCCTAGCAGATTCCCAACCGCCGCCGACATTCTTAATTTCTTGCGGTTCGACGCCTCCACTCTCGCTGCCTTGCTACCCTCACTTACCTTCCCCCTTTAATAGCAACAAGTTACTTCTTCATCGATGTTCTTCTGTCGTTCGACCTTCATCGCAGCTGCCAACCCCTACACCTCTTCAGACCTCCTACTCGTCGAGATTATTTGTATCTTCTTTTTTTTGTTGTTTGTTTGCAAGTGGTTGTTTTTTTTTAATTTTGAGTCCTAATTGTATCCTCAATTGAGTTAGCAATAATATTCATGTTTTCACTGTTTGGGTTAACTTCGGTATCATAGCATTTAGTAAGTAAACTGATATTTCAGTTCAAGTAATTAACATCATAAAAATCGTAAATATCAATAAGGTTTGGTTCTTCCAGCTTGCACACAAAGCTTGCATGAGTCGTGCCCTTTCTCCTTCGCACCATAATCTTCCATTTACAATATCTATTTTAAATTCATAAAATTTTAATATTGCTATCATAACATATCAAATTAATTAAATATGTATAATTTGATAACTTAAATCCTGCTCTTACCTTAATATAGTGCTCGGCTCTCTGCTCTTCCCACACTTCTTAGTTTCCTTTCCTCTCGATAGTCACAAATTTTTTTTATTGGGTTTCTTCTTATTTCTCTAACTTCGATAATGACTAAATGCAACACAACACGCTGCCTCCTCGACTAGGGCTTGATTTCTCTTCCTCCATTGCTTCTCATGGTAGCAGCGCACGAAGGCACTGCCTCCTCACCTTTGGCTTTGATTCCTCCTTCACGCACGTGAGGTTTGCTTCACCACATGTACAATCCTTCCTCTTCTTCCTTTAATCTCCTTCGACTAGGGTTCGACACGCCAAAACAGAGCGAGCACTCGAGCACTCGAGCACAACAAGCACTACGTCGAAGCTGCTCAATCACCTTCTTTTCTCCTCGACCGAACCCTCTCTTATGCACGCAAGGGGTCACTTTCTCCCTCTCTATCTTGTTCTTCTTCCATCTCTCGCTCTCCATCTCTTGTTCTTCGTTTGTTCTTTGAAGACTACGAATGAAACGAGTCTACTTCGACTTCTAATAGTCAAAACCGTTTGTCGGTTATTTCAAATCAATTTTATTATTATTTTATTTATTTATTATTATTATTTGTTTAATTTCAGTTATTACGATGAACACATTGTGCACGCGAGCACAACAAGCACAATGCTGAACTTTCTCCTTGACTTATTGGCTAGGGCTCGATGTTATCTCCTACGCACGCAAACGGCGACTTCCTCTCCATATTATTCCGTCTCTCGCTTTTCCTCTCGTTCTCCGTGCATTTTCTGAAGACTATGAATGAAACAAGTCTCCTTTTGACTTCTAATAGTAGAAACCGTCTGACAGTTATTTCAGATCGATTTTATTGTTGTTGTTATTTTATTTATTTATTATTATTATTTATTTAATTTCAGTTATACAGTATATACATATATTGAGTGCATATAATAACCATTCAATTTACCAAATTTAAATACATCAAGCCAATATCTTTTAATAAATATAATGACACATTCAACATTAATTTCCAACGATCTGCACTAAAACCAAAAAGAATCTTACATATAAATAATAAAGCAATTAAAGAAGTTAAATATTGCTAATACTATTGAGATTGTGAGACTAGAGAATAAGCGGTTGAGGTGGCATAAATTGAGAAATGGTGAATAAGGGACATCAGGGGTGTGGATGATACATCAAGCATCAATCATGAGAAGAAGTACGTGTGTGAAAAATCGTTAGTGCTAATGATGAGAATATCAAGGGCGAAAGCTAACGACTGAAATAGTGTGCAAAGGTGAACCACCAAGAAAAACTAATAGTACCGTGATAAAAGATGGGCTTAATGACTTTGAGAACCAATGGGACGTATCTGTGACTTCCTTCTTTTATAAAATGCTGAACCAAACATGAAATTTGAACTAGTATTTCATTCCAGGTTGAAGTTGACTTTATAGTGTTATGATGTGATGCGAAAGAATGATGTTATGTGCGGGCTTTGTCACAAGTTCAGGTCTCTTTTGCAAGTTATGTGCAAGGCTTGTACATCATTCTGCTCGACTCATAAGTGCATTTTTAATAATAATAGTTGGCATACATGCACACGCACACCAAACATACTTTAATATGCATGGTTGATTTGAAGCTTAAAATTGATCAATCTTTAATCTATTTAAACTGGACTCAAGTCTAAATTAAAATATTCTATTTCAAGTTTGGGATGAGTTGGTTGAGCTCGACTCAATATCATCCTGGCAGGGCACCTTCATTTAAATGTTGGAAATCTGTCATTTTTAAACAAATAAATGGCCTAGTGGAAGAAAGAAAGAATGAAAAAGAAACTTACCCACGCCAGTATGGTCATTATTATATACCACGTTGCAGGTTCTTCAAGCCCACTCTGGGCAATTTTCTCTCCAACTTTCTGAAGAATTGAATAGGCTTGTTGTTCTGTGTACTACAAAAAATCAAAGCTCTGTATGCAATGCTGATTGGAGCACTGATGAGATTGAGGCAGAAGCAAATGCTTGTTTTCAACAAATGTTTGCTGGAGAGCGTTCAGTTGAAGACATGGTTCAAATGCTTGCTCGTTTCAAAGAATCTTCTGAAAGGAGGTGGGTAGATATGCCAGGTTCACATTAGCTGCTGTTCTTGATTTATTCTTTCGAAATATTGCTTTCAAGTACATTTCTCTTTCCAAATGTTTGCATTTCATTATGATCTATGACTAGCTTTATTCATGTAATTTTTATGCACCTTTTTTGGGGATAATACTTTATGGGTTGGTAATAGCTTGATCTGGGTTTATTTTTCACTTTTAAGAAATGTTGGCATTTGTGCAATCAGCACTTGTTCATTGCATGTAGTTATCAACTGATAAAGTATTATCTAGGAAAAAGGCGCACACAAATTTTAGTAAGATTATTAATGGAGCAAGTGAACAGGATTGAAAATTTTTCCAAAATACTTGAACCAATTTTCCAAAATTTAATTTCTCAAAATTTCTACACGATGATGGAGCCAATTTCTTATGAAGTTCTCATTCATTGTTGGTGTGAAACTTTCATCCATAAACGGAAGCAGATATTTTCATGAATTAAATACTCATTTTCGTGATGAATTATAATCATCTAACATTCCCTTGTACATGGCATACGTGTATATCATTCAATTAGTCTCAGAATCATACTCTTATCATCTCAATGTCATTCTCATCATTCTCACAACAAGCATGCAAATGCTATGCTTGTATAGTTATACTCAAAAATCAATGAGCATATTGCTCATGCTACATGTGATAAGATTAATTATTAATGTTAAATTTTAATCAATTACTGCTAAAATAATTTACTTCTCTAAAGAAATCCATTGGCGTCTGAATCATTGAAATTTGAGATTTATACTCACAGTTATGGTTTTCCAATTTTCTTGTTCATAGATTAGAATCACTGAATTTTGAGATTTGTACTCACATATATGGTTTTCTAATTTTATTATTCATAGATTAATCCTCAACAATTAATCTGAATACATATATAGGAATTAAAGCAAGGTAAAACATAGAAAGACAATTAATCATCTTAAAAAAATTCATTCTGTTTGGCCATAGTTTAGATCTTCTCATGCTCTTTGATCTTCTTCTGTTTTCCTCTTGAGTTTTGACAACTAGCATGATTTTTCTAAAATTTTGAAACTTCCGCTCCAAAACCTTTTTATAAAACATCACCCAGTTATGATAATCACCCATAAATCATCTAAAATTGAATAGATATATACATAATTAGAAAAATTAATAATCATTTTATTATCGAACTAAGCCATAAAAAATCAGGATGTAATGCATATGCAATTGCACTTGAGCTCATCTATGATGGATTGCTTCTTTTGTGATCCCTCTTTGAACCGTACTATGAACTTACATGGGCATGTTTCTATTCACGATATGCATCTTAGATGACTTGTCTTGCCACTGTGTGAATGTTTACGATCTTTGTGTGATATTTTGATAGAATGACCATGCAAGAATATTGTTTCTTCCAGTTAATAGTTTGTAACTAGTTTCTGCAGGGATGTTGAAATGAGAAAAAACCGAGTTAGTCTGTGTTTTACGATAAAGGTTTTTGCATGGGCTGAAATGTTTGAAGGTTAATAAATAGATTAAAATAAAATAATTCAATTATAAGTTAGTGACGTTTTTTGTGAGTTTATTTTTGTAAGTTAGTAAAATAGTTGAACATTAATTAAATATAATACACATATTTAAAATATAAATGGATTCAAGTTCAAAATAAAAGTTAGTACCATTTTTTTGTGTTAATTAATTGTTAAATAAATTTGCAGGTTTTAATATAAATTAATGTCACGTTTTATATGGCAGTTGATTAATATTGCAGAATTTTAATATAAAAGTTGTCATGCAAGATGTGGCATTTGTAGTAAGCGGCTTGTCAAAGTTGAGAACTGTGTATGCTACTATAGTGCATATAAAGATATGAGAGACCTCTGGACTTCTAAACAAAATGGCACAGGATACAGGATGATTATAGTTTTTGACCAGAGATCAGAAGAGTATTGGGAACCATCAGTAATAGTTTTGGTGAAATGACACTACTCAATATGAATTTACTTGATTTGGTTAGCTCAGATTAGGATTAATTAAGCCCTTGCAAGCCTTGACTTATTTGTACCCTCTCATTATCTCTTAACCCCGCTTGCTATTTACTCAGCAACAACATTTATCTAGTTCCTTCTTTTAATATTGCATCCTTGAATATTCACTAGTATGATGTTCAGTTATATTGACTGGCTGATTTTATTTGGTTCTTCTATTTTTATTTGTAAATTTTATCTGCTTATCGAAGCATCACCAATCTAGTCCAGTTGCTTGTTATTCCTATGCTGGTTTAAACCTTGAGCTTCCAATAACACACTGCCCTTGTAGTAATTTCAATTCTCTTATGTTGTGTCATCATACAATCATCTCGTCTAATGTCTTCTTGAAGTAATTTGCAGTCTGTTTTTTTTTGCATAAATTTTATTTGTTGATTCTAAATCATAAACAATTTGTAAGCATTATAAGTTTGTTTTCTTTTGAGGGTTTTGTTTAATTTTCAAGTCTGAATATTTAATGATATTACAGGGAGCAGAAGATCTATGAATGCATGGTTTCTAATTTATTCGAGGAGTACAAGTTCTTCTCCAAATATCCTGACAGACAACTTAAGATAGCAGCTATTCTTTTTGGTGAGGACATACTGTATGAGCCTTACCTTCTTGTTTGCAAAAACTGGCTTCATGTTAGTACTTCCACAAATCTTGCACATTGTGGAAGTATTTCGTGCTGGTGTTTTGTCTACTCTTGTTCAATGTATCATTTCTTTTGTGCGCTACTTCTTTTGGTGAATGCTTCTCTTGGAAAAATACTTAAACAGTGAGAAAGTACGTATATAGTTGTTAAAATTTTAGTGTACCTTATGTTACAAGTTGCTTGATTATATTTAGTTTATGCGGCAGATTTATTTTTGATTGTGTCTTGTGAACTACATCTTAGGACAGATTTGTTTGGCAAAGAAAAGAAAGGAAAGAAAAGTGGGTAATACATAGGAAAATGCAGTTTGTGTTTTCCTTATACCTCTCCTATGAACCGTGATAAATCGTCCCTTTACATATTTTTACAAAGTTTAAATAGATTTAAGTAGATTTCCCCCCTTTTTTGAGGCAGTCATTTTTCTTGACAAGAACCCATGAGAACTTGCTTTAAGAATGCTCTATTGGAGAATAAATATTCTTGAATGTAACTTATTTCTCTTTTTTAGTTAGTTGCTCTAATTACCTGTAAAATTCCTGTTTTAAAGGAAATCAGATTTTCCATTCTATGGAGTAAGCCACATCCTTAAGTGCGCCCTAAATTTTATGGTAAATGGTGAATTAATGCGTCTTCATCTTTAAAGAATGCAAAAAATTGTCATGTTCCTTGGTCTGATTCATAGGAAATCTTGGTTTCTGATGTAGAACTTTGGCATGATCTATCGAATTTTAAACCTCTACTTATGGAGCTCATGATGGGCTGCCCTGCATTGCCATGCTAACATATCCGTTATCAAACTCTTAGTTTATTATTTTGCATGTTTGGTTCCTTTCATTTGAGTTTTTGGTTGGTGTAATTGATTTTCTGGGGTTATTGTGTAAAAATAGCTTTTAAGGGCACTACCTTTGTGATTTTCCCTGGTTGCCGACAACCACTAAACACTTTGATGAGCTTGGTGCAGCAGCATGTAGGCCACCCCTCCCTAAGCCAAAGCATTTGAAGGAATGGAGGCTGACTTATAGAAGAGGGGGAGTATCAACTGCTATGAAGCTTGCCCTCATGCACATTAGAATAAGAATCCAACAAACTTCAGTCGGGCCATTTGAACTGGGTTGGGTTGGGTCAATCTGTACTAAGTTTCATGGANCTATGGAGCTCATGATGGGCTGTCCTGCATTGCCATGCTAACATATCCGTTATCAAACTTTTAGTTTATTATTTTGCATGTTTGGTTCCTTTCATTTGAGTTTTTGGTTGGTGTAATTGATTTTCTGGGGTTATTGTGTAAAAATAGCTTTTAAGGGCACTACCTTTGTGATTTTCCCTGGTTGCCGACAACCACTAAACACTTTGATGAGCTTGCTGCAGCAGCATCTAGGCCACCCCTCCCTAAGCCAAAGCATTTGAAGGAATGGAGGCTGACTTATAGAATTGGGGGTGCATCAACTGCTATGAAGCTTCTCTTCATGCACATTAGAATGAGAATTCAACAAACTTCAGACGGGCCATTTGAACTGGGTTGGGTTGGGTCAATTTGTACTAAGTTTCATGGAATTTGGTACTTTGTATTGTCTACATAGCCACGAGAGGAAGTTGACTTGACCTAGATCGGTTCCGCTTAATTTGGGTTGAATTGGAATTTGTATTATTATGAGATGATTAACTTTAGATAAGATCAAGGATAATGTCAAAAAATTATACAAGTAAATTTATTATCTTTGAAAAAGCTTATGTGAAGTTTTAATCCATCTTTTTATTTCAATGATTTTTGGCAAATGTATGTATACTAGTGGGTAAGCATCAAAAACAACGACAAGCCTTGATCCTTCTAAACGGGGTCGGCTACATGAATCTTTTTTCCCCATTGTCCAATTGTGAGTCATATTTTCAGTTAATTCTAATAAATTAAGATCCATGCTAGACTTGGTTGGCATAAATTCAAACTGATTATTAGAATTCTTTGTATTACGTCTTAACCTATATTCAATTTCTCTCTCCTATAACTTCAATGTATGAGACATTAACTTAATTGCTATGCATTCCTTTTTTTAAAAAAAATTGGGAACAAAATACTCTTCCTCAACTCATCAGACATCTTTTTAGTTTTTAAACAAATATTAAAAAGTTTAGTATGCCAAAAAACTCCCAGATCTCCTAAATAATTTCATACTTCAATTGGGATTCATGAGGTTTTACTAATTTTCCACCATTGATTTTCTTTAAAGCAATCTCAATTTCTTTTTTACTTATGCGACGATAAAAATAAAAAAAATATTATTATTAGCGATATTAAAATCACCAAGGTCGATTGTATTTTGAAACACTTCATTGAAAAATTTATCAAAACATTGCACCCACATATGCTTAATATCTTTATTTAAGAAAAATAATTTTTGATTTTCATATTCAATGCACTTTACTTGAGTTAAATCTTTACTTTTTTTCTTTGTTTGGTTAGTTTATACGTATATCTTTCGCTCTCTTTAGTATCTAATATATTATAAAGATTATTAAAAGTAGAATATTTAGCATCACAAATTGTTCTCTTAAACTCTCTAGGGGCCCTTTTTATTTTTCGCAGTTCTCTAAGCTTTTACATTTAAATCATTTTTTATAACATAATTTCTTATATGTTATCTTTTCTTGCACATTATTATTCTAATGCCAACAGTTTTTAGTTATAAAAACTATTTTTTAATTCTCCAAGTACATATTTTGCCACTTGTCTAATAGCTCTTGTTACTTTATCCTACATAGAATTAGCTTCTTCATGAACATTTTAAATCTTGAAATCTTAAAGTTTGTTCGTAAAAATAATTTTATTTGTGTCTTTTAGGTATTTCATTTAATTTTATGACAATATTTCATTATATTTTTTATCTTCCAGCTTCCTTTCATAAAAGTCAAAACTAATAATCGATGTTAAGTACTTAAATTTTTACTTGGAATGACTTCATAATTTTTACATTGTCGGCAATAACTTTTTTCTCATAAGAAAATACTCAATTTGTGTTTTATTATATTCATTTTTATAAGTAATAATATGCTCATCACTTTTCTTAAATAAAGTATTAGCAATAACAAAATTATAAGCTGAAAAAAAATCTAATATCGTTCTATCCTCTTCATTAATCACTCAAAAACCATAGCCACCATTAATATTTCTAAAATCTTCTACCACTCTATCAAAATGTTCATTGAAATCTGCTCAAATAAATATTCTTTCTTCAAGAGATATCATTTGCATTAATTCTTCCCGGTTATTTCAAAATTTCTCTTTTGAACCTATATCTAAACCTATTTGAGGAGCATAAACACTTATAAGATTAAAATGTTATCTCAAATTTGTATTAATTTTTATAACATTATCTTTCAAAATCTTATTTATAATTACAATTACAATATTTTTAGTGTGACTCCTACCTGATCACTAAAGTTTAAGCTCAAAGCCATCAATTTCTTTAGTCTTTTGTTCAATCTTTTTAGTTTCTTGAATGTATAAGATATTTATTTTTCTATGACTCATAGTATCCTAATTCTATTAATTTACTTGTGAGAGTACTTATATTTCAAGATTCTATCCTAAGATTAATTTCATAGACTAACTTCTTTGTCTGCATTTGTCCATTTTGTGGGAACCCTTGTTTATTTGACCTTACACCCCGACGTTGGTGTAGCGGCCCTTGCACACTTTTGACTGTATACTACATGTTGATTCCAGTGGACGCCCTAGCATTGACACGATTTAATGAATTTTCGACAAAAAATTTATCCTAGTTGTTGACTACGGAACGCAACACTTTACTTTTAACTTCCGGGGTTTAGGAACCCGCAATATAGTGCTATATTAGTGGGTAAGCATTGTACTTTAAATCAAATTATTTTGTAATACCCCATAATTTATTACTTGAAACTCGTGTTTATATAATATGTATCTGAACATATGAAAATACTATAGAATTGCTTATTATGTTTTTTAACTTTTTATCCTAATAAATTTTAATAATTTTTTAATCACAGCTAGTATGTTTCTAATATATTTTACGATGAAATTTAACCATATTTAGTAATTATATGTATATTATGCTAAAATTAACTGTGGTATAAACTATAATATTATTTAATATGATTATTATAAGTTAAGAAATGCTATTTATATTAATTAATTACAAACTATAGAATTGAAAAAAAAAATTGCTTGGGCTCTTTTGGATTTGCTATAAGTTTTTTTCTTCTTCTTTTTTTAAAATAATGTTTATAATATAATCATCATAATAACTTCAAGTTTTTTTAATTGATAATGTATATTAATACTTATAAATTATTGCTTTATTCGTGTTCATTAAATTTATATTATTTTATACAAAGTTCATTTGTTTGTATATAACTTTATTTCGAAACAAAAATTAATATGTTCTAATGATAATATTTTCTTTTCTTAAAAATTTTATTTAGTTTTTAATTTTCTTGTGCATGTGCTAGACGTATTTTCTAGTTAGAACAATGGTCGCCTAAGTATGAAGGTAGGAAAATGATAGTGTTTTTTAATTTTTTTTTTCTTTGTGAGTTGTTAACTTGGCTGCTTCTACGCACTGATGTTAAGCGCAAGCTGGG
>JXCR01041985.1:79882-109202 GCA_002079205.1 Phalaenopsis hybrid cultivar
CACTGATGTTAAGCGCAAGCTGGGTGCTTGGGGATGAGGCAAGGCCATGATACCTTGCACAGTTCCTATTCAAGCAGTCCTTATTACCTTGTTAGTGGGCAGCCAGTAGGAATCCAGAAATATCAATTTGATCTCTGTTATTAAAGATGACGGCCAAAGAATATTTGCAGTTTTACACAAAGAGGTTCTTATCTACTATTTCATATTTTGGCCATTATATTGAGAGATTTAAGTGATGAAAATCATTTGCTGGCATATGGTGCATACTTGATATTGGAAATTACAAGGAAACCATTTGAATGGGGTAGTGAGTCTTCTTAAAGAGCATTCACAAGGGGTTCAGGCAAAACAACCACCTTTGATTGATGCTTTTGTGTAGAATCTGTGGGAATCATTTTATTAATGCTTTAATGTCTCAGCAATTAGAACAGTGCTTGGTAAACAATCTCAAGTTTGTTGGCAGAAGTTTTGTCATTATTTAAAGCAAAGTTTACATATTTTTTTTTCTGGGGATTTGGAGAAGTAGTTCTTTGTTATTTTGTTTTCATCGAGAGCAATGGTTTTTATCATTATTTGCAGATTATGTTCATATAAGGATGCTCCAATGGCATATTTCATTCTCCATTTTCAGGTTTGCTTATAAAGCACCAGCTTGTGACTCATCTTTTTCTGGGTATTGCCTTGCGTGGCGTTCTTGATGCATTACGCAAATCTATTGATTCAAAGGTATGCAATCAATTGATGAAATTATTATTTTGTTTTCTTTTAATCTATTTTATATAATAATGCTTGTTTGCAGATGTTTATGTTTGGCACTAAAGCTTTGGAGCAGTTCATGGATCGTTTGGTGGAATGGCCACAGTATTGCAATCATATTTTGCAGATATCTCATTTGCGCAGCACACATGCTGACTTGGTTTCTGTGATTGAACGGACTCTTGCTAGAGTTTCTTCAAGCCAGGTGGAATCAAATGGAGTACACAATCTCTCTACAGAGATGCAACAAGTTTCTGCACAAGCTTCTGTTGAAAGCATGGAGGTATAACTTTATTGATGTTCTTTAGACTTCTTTTTTCGAGGAAAATTAAAGTGTTTAGCCGTAATTTATTTTCTAAACTTTTTAGACCCCCAAAATACTTTGAGTGTTTTAAATTGAAAAATATTTGCTTCTCTTCTTTGCATTTGCCAAAACTTTTATCTTCTTAAAACAATACTATTCCTGCCTGACATATAGCTTATGTTTTACCTTTCAAAGATTTGGGTAGGTTTTTGCGGCCAACAGTTGAGGTATTTTTTTTATTAATAACTGCTTCCTGTTCTTTCAGAGATAAGAATGAATAAAGTTATTTTATAATTGGTTGACCTTCTGTGTAGCTTGCTTCCCTTTAGCCCAATATACTGATTCTGTGCGATATTCCTTTCTTCTTTAAGTGTTTTAACTAGGAAAATATTTACTTCTCTTCTTTGCGTTTGCCAAATTTTTTATCTTTTTAATATAAAAATATTCCTGCCTCACATATAGCTTATTATTTGCCTTTCAAAGATTTGAGTAGGTTTTTGCGGCCAACAATTGAGGTCTTTGGTTTTATTAATAATTGTTTCTTTCTCTTTCGGTGATAATAATGTGGAATGTTGTTTTATAATTGGTTGACATTCTGTTTAGTTGGCTTCCCTTTAACCCAATGTATTGATTTTAAGGGGATTTTGACCATATATTGTCTTTTTTCCCCTTTTTTATGAACTTATAATTAGATGCACGCCTTTGTGTAATTGAGCTTCTGATATGATTGCTATGTGAACTTCTTTTGTTTATGTTTCACTTATATAGGAACATGGCTACCTACAATAGTGTTTCTACATCACAGAGATAAATAGTAACTATAGGAACGACCTGCAACAATTAGTTTATTGTTACACCATATGCATGCTAGTGTGCGCTTGTTAGCGTATATGTTTGTGCATGAAAACCACTTTCTTTGTTAGCAGTGTTCTTGTTCTTGTAGTTTCTGAATCTAAAATTTTTTGTTTAATTTATTTGGAAGTATAGGCAATTGAGGGTTCATGGCCGCTAATTGGTTCCAGCTCTACTCAGCAGTTTGGGCAACAGCCTCCTCCTTTTCAGCAGATGCAACCACAGCTTAGGCATCAAGGTTTTCTCGGGGACAGACTCAAACCTACTCCAAATCCTGTAAGCTATGCCAAGCCTATTCTATCTAATCCCGGGCAACCTTCTTCCTTGTCTTCATCAGGAGAATCTGTCACAAACCCTAAGGTAGTTTGCCTTCAGCCTGTGTGCATTTTGGCTTTATTTTGTCTTTCTATCTTTTATTGTATGAGATCCCTTGATTTGATTTCAAATTNTCCGGGCAACCTTCTTCCTTGCCTTCATCAGGAGAATCTGTCACAAACCCTAAGGTAGTTTGCCTTCAGCCTCTGTGTGCATTTTGGCTTTATTTTGTCTTTCTATTTTTTATTGCATGAGATCCCTTGATTTGATTTCAAATTTCCATTTTTTACGTGAATAGTTGACAGCATCTCAACCTCAACCTCAACCTCAACCTCAACCTCCATCTTCTCAGCATTTGGCTGGTTCTGCAACTACTGCTTCACCTTCTCCTGCTTTTCTACGTCCTCCCCGCAACATGGCAACTTCTGGTGATTAAATTACTTATTTTATTGTTGGAAAAGCTTGTATTTCACTATATACTCTTCTATAGATATAGTGGACATATGATACTGTTTCAAAGCAATATGCTTAAATACCAAAATATGCTTTTCATATTAATTTCTGTGATTGACCTGCCTTATAGTTGTGCTTCGGCAACCCTCTCAAAACACAGGATTTGGGGCTGCTTTGAACATTGAAACGCTTGTCGCAGCAGCTGAACAGAGAGATACACCAATGGAAGTAATCATATTACCAGGCATTCTTCATTTCTGTTTTTTCTTTAACAATCAGAGACATTTTAAATTGAAATTTCAATGCAAAGCTTCTGCTTATATCATTTTTACACGAAGCTGGCATCATGTGGCCTCTACTGCTTGAGGCACCATTTGACTACATTCTCTCTCTTCCGTCATCTTTTCTCTTTTAATCTTTCTTTTCATTTCGATTCAGGCCCCTGCATCAGAAGTTCAGGACAAAATTTTATTCATTGTTAATAATATTTCTACTGCAAATATGGAAGCAAAAGCAAAAGAATTTACTGAAGTTCTTAAAGAGCAGTATTATCCCTGGTTTGCACAGTATATGGTGATGAAGAGGTAGTAGCTTTGTTAACAAAACTAAGTTTAATGTTATTCCTTTCCATATTCTTTCTTTAATAGTCTCTTCAGAGTGATTCACAGTTGCGTTATCATTTGCAGAGCAAGTATTGAGCCAAATTTCCATGATTTGTATCTAAAATTCTTAGATAAAGTTAACTCAAAGGCCCTGAATAAGGAAATTGTTAAAGCTACTTATGAGAACTGCAAGGTTATACATTTTCTGTTTTCTACTTTACGTAATTGTTATTTTTTCTTAATCAAGAAGTCCTTATTTTTAAAAAATTGATCCTATTCAGGTATTATTAAGATCAGATCTTATAAAATCAAGTTCAGAGGAACGGTCCTTGTTGAAAAATCTTGGTAGTTGGCTTGGAAAGTTCACAATTGGTCGGAACCAAGTTTTACGGGCTAAAGAATTGGACCCCAAAGTGTTAATTATAGAGGTAATTAGTTCTGTGTGAACTTTACCAGTGTAATGCGTTTTTTATGGATTTGGTGATTTTTTTATTGACATATTTTCATTGTTGCCAATGTTTAAATAATTGGGAGGAGGGTCACAAACTGATGGTTATAATCATACGCTTAATTTCTTTTCATGCTTATGCTGCATTTGTTAATATCTTTTTGTAGTGCACCGTTTTTATTCTTTTATATTTACTCTTTATTTCTCACTTTGCTCCTTGGTTTTTGATCTTTAGATTACCCCTGTATCACTTTTCTACGCATGAAAAATAAACCAGTGGTGTTCTGTAAATGCCTTTTGGCCAATTTGATGATGCTGGGTGGTGGTTAGGGCTGTAATCGAGCATAGTCGAGCCGAGTATACTATAGATTGGACTTGAGCTTGCGTCGAGCTGAGTTCGAGTTGTTCATTGAGTGCATTGGTTCATTTACAGCCCTTGTGGTGGTAATGGTGTTGCAAATTAAAATGTTTGTTAATTTCAGCTTTTGGTTGTGGATAACTCATAATTAAATGCTGTTTTGGGGCAAACTTTGCAAAACATGATCTCTTCTGGTAATGTAGCATCATTATTTATTTCACTATTAAGTTAATGGGCAAAATTGTGATACGTCCTATCTAAAAAAAGCTAGGATATAGTTATATTTAGGCAGTTTGAAATCCCACCAATTCACACCTCCACGCCCACACATGCATGCACACAAACACAGAAAGAGAGAGTCTCATGACTATTTATGAGGGGCTATTTTAGTTTCAAACTATAAAAAAGGTTTGATTTATTCCTTTGACTCTTTAAATTGGGCCCAAGTTACTCCCACATCTATACTAACATAAATTGAAGTTAGTGGTATTAAAAATGGAGACATCTTAAGAAAATGTATTTCCTTCTTTAGTTTTTTTAGTGAAATCTAATTGCACACTGATCTTCTTTTTTGTGTACATTAGATAACTTTCTCAATAACAATAGTGGATTGAGATCGTGCAGGTTGCAAAGTGAGTGAGTTTTTTTTTTTTGTATTAAGTAGTTTTTGTTTGACATATTTGCTAATTTGACTCCATTGTAACAAGAAAGTTCTCATTTGACATATTTGCTAATTTGACTCCATTGTAACAAAAAAGTTAAAGTCATTGTATTTCAGTATAATATAATAAAGTAACCCACATGATTAAATTAGCATTACACATGAGTAAATAAGGTAAGTAGAAAATTAGATTTGTTAAAAGTTAAAAAAGAAATTATATTTTCTTAAATTATTTCATTTTTAACACCATTAACTTCAACTTTGATCAGTTTAGTTGACGAGGCTTTTTTTTATTCTTGCTTAAAGAGTTTGGAGATAACTCCGACGTTTTCCATATTTTGAACTAAAATGACTCCTCATTAACAGGTCTGTAATTGTGTTGATCTTAGTTGAGTATGTCATTGATTGGACATGGCTTAGTAGAATCATGAGTTGTTAATCTTCAATTCGAGCTTGTGCTTGTGCTGAGCTTGCACATATATGTTCATACTTGGTTTGCTTAATTTTTTTTAATGATTATATTTGATTTGCACTTATCTTTTTAAATTAACAAAAAATTACATACACCACACCGCTCTTATGCATTTATATAGCTGACACCTAAAATTTGATATTTATGTTTATAACACTTGATAGTAAAAGCCTATGCATTGTATTGGACTTTTAAAAAGTTAGTGATCATGATATTTCGTTTGTCATGATATTTTATGTGATGTCAAAGATTTGAGTGGTGTATAGAAATGTGTGGGTTTAGGTGTTCTATATGCTAGTATATAAGAATTTTGTGGTATGTATGTAAATGCCCCTTTTTTAATAAGCTAAAAATTTGAATGAGTAATTGATTTTTTATATAAAATAAAAAATTATACTTGTAGTAAATTTTTGATATAGTGAACAATATAAAATTCAAATGAGTGTTTGATTTTTTATATAAAGTTTATAATAAATGATTTCACAAATCTAATTAAACGCGTACAACAACAACAACAACAAAGCCTGAATTCCACTATGTGGGGTCGACTACATGAATCCTTTTTCTACATTGGGTCTTATTTAGTGTCATATTTTCATTTCATTCTAATAAATTATGATCTTTTTTATACAATAAGCCCAAGTCTTCCTAGGTCTACCTCTGCCTTTCTTAACATAAGCCGAAACGAAAACATCTACTCTTTTAATCGGATCATCAGATGGTCGACGTTTAATGTGACCAAACCATCTAAGACGACTCTCTCTAATTTTGTCCATCAGTGGAGCTACACCAACCCCCTATCATGGATATATTCATTTCTCATTTTGTCTCTAAGTGTAAAGCCACTAATCCGCCTAATCATTCTCATCTTGGTAACACTTAACTTATTATTATGCTTCTCTTTTAAAGGCCAACATTCAACACCATAGAGCATTGCAGGTCTCACCACCATCTTATAAAGTTTTCCTTTTAGTCTAAGCGGTACTTTTTTATCACACAAATGGCCCGAAGCATTCCTTCACTTCAACCAACCAACTTGAATTCTACTACTAACATCCCCATCTATATCACCATCACTTTGAACAACAGACCCGAGATATCTAAATCGTTCACACCTTTTAATAATTTGATCACCCAAAGTTACACTTTTGTTACTAAAGTTATTACGACGAAAATTACATTTCATGTATTTAGTTTTAGTTCTACTCAAATGAAGGCCTTTAGACTTCAATGTAGACCTCCATAATTCAAGTTTTTTTGAGCTTTTTCTCACGTCATATCCACTAGAAGGATATCATCAACAAAAAGCATACACCAAGGTACATCCTTTTGCAAATGTCCAGTAAGACCATCCATAACTAAAACAAAATGATATGGGCTTAAAGTCGATCCCTGATGTAATCCAACAAAAATAGGAAAATATTTGGTCAATTTTGGGTTGAACACAAGTAACAACTCTAGTATACATATCTTTAATGACTTGAATATAAGTCATATCAGCACCTTTCTTCTCAACAACTCTCCAGAGGATATCTCTTGGAATCTTATCATAAACTTTTTCTAAATCAATAAAAATCAAATGTGGATCCTCATTATTGTCTCTGAACTTCTCCATCAAATCTCTCAATAAATGTATAGCTTCCATAGTAGACTTGCTCGACACAAATCTAATTAAACAAGTAAATTTCAAATTAGCATTTAATTAGTATATACCATATAAATAAAATAATATATAAGTTGTAAGTATTCTTTCTTGTAATCAAATAGTATAGATAAGTACTAACAAACTAGTTCATTAAAAAAAAGAAAAAAATGTATTAAGTTTATATGCACATTGATAATAAATTATAATATAGTACTATTAAATATATAATTAAATAAAATTTAGTAAGTATATTTATATTTAAATAATATATCATATAAGGATGGAGCAGTTAAGAAGTTATTGAACTTGCGCGTGAACATTAAGAAACGAGTTGGATTATGTTCCAATTTGATTCATGTAACCTTCTAGTTTTAAGAGAATCTTCAAACTCTTGATCAAGTATTAATTGAGCCGATATCGAGCCGTTCATCAAGAGCATTGGTTCATTTACATCTTTACTTATAAATAGTTGGGGGGCCATTTTTTGAATGGGGGGGTGTAGGTGCAAATTGGTAGAAAATGAGTTAGACCAAAGACAACATTGAAGTTGCATACAAAGATTATGAAAAATGTGTTCAACACCTTGAGCATCATTTATCGAGTAAATGGATAATGAGGCGTAACAAGTCAACTTCAAATAGGTATGTTTGTTGGGGTGATGCTGACGGTTTATTTGAAGAAAAATATGTATGCATTTTTATGTCTATGAAGACATATATGCTAAATTAATTAGGAAATTGTTTGCATGTAAAATTAAGGTTTTTTTTAAAAAAAAATTCTTGAAATTTGAAGAGGTAATATTAATTGTGATTTTCTTTGTAGTAGTTATCTTTATGCCTTCTATATGTAGCTATCCTGACCCCTCCTTTTTAATAGGGAAGTCAACCATACATTTACACCTCTATAAAGGCACAAACCTGTTTACTAAGCACTTATATTACATAAAAATGGTAAGATTCCAAGAATCCTAGGAGATTGCTATCTTATTCAAAGTTCTTAAAATGACGCACCTTGAATATAGTTATTCAACTATAAAATTTAAAATTGGCACTTCATGCAGTGCTTCCAATCTATTTGGATATGTTGGTCTGGGTATCCAAGTGAAATCATGTGTAGAATATTGATAATCCATCCTTTAGAAGAATTTATGCTTCATTGATAACTATCTTCAGAGCATTATCAAACAATTTCTATGAAACTTCAGTTTGATATTTATAATTTCAAATAAGTTCTTTAATCTGATTTGTAAAAATGAGAGATTGAGGTGGGGGAGGAATTAGTATTGGGCTATGCATATTGGAAATTACTTTATTTTCTTGTTGTTGATATATTTTATTGAGATTGGCAGAATATTTTTTAGTTTAACGTTATATAAAAAGTAAGATTTGTCAGTTGCACTTGTATCACTTTATTGAGTGATGAGACTATCATGGTTTGAAATTGCATGTTTGTAGTTATTTTATTTCTCTATTTGTACTTGGAAGGGCCGAAGGATTTTAGAAATTTTCATTCTTTTTTGGTTTGGTGACATCTTTGTTAATAAGAAACAAAGGCTGCTCCTTTATTTGGCTAGTGCTAGTTATTCTCTGACGTGTTTTGGGGTTTTTTTGGAAATGATATGATTATGATGCCTTTGTTTTGATATTTACTGACTGAAAATGCATTTTATTCCTTCTTTTTCTCATTTGTCCTACTCATTTTCTAGGCTTATGAAAAGGGGTTAATGATTGCAGTTATTCCATTCACATCAAAGGTATGATGTCCCCAAAGTTTGATTTACACAGAGGTTAATATTTGTATTTTCATAATACACAAGGTAGGAAGTCATTGCAGATTCTTGAACCATGTCAAAACAGTTTGGCATATCAACCTCCAAATCCATGGACAATGGGCATTCTTAGTTTACTTGCTGAGATCTACAATCTGCCAAGCCTCAAGATGAACCTTAAATTTGATATTGAGGTATTAACTAAGATAAATAACTGTCCATGCTTGTAATTTGTGTTTTTGCTTCTGTTTCTAATTTTTTTTTTCCATATCTGATGTGCTTTACTATTGCAGGTATTATTTAAGAATCTGGCTGTCGATATGAAAGATGTTAAACCAACTTCTCTACTGAAAGACAGGGTTCGCGATGCAGAAGCAAATCCTGACTTTTCAAATAAGGATGTTACTGCACCCCAAGCACCAATAATTGCTGATGTTAATTCTGGAATTGTACCTTCTATGAATCAAGCAGAACTGCACCAAGAGGCTAATAACACATCTAACGCAGCTAACCATCAAAATGCATTGAATCAGGTTTTAAATATATTTTTCTTACCAATTTGTGATTTTTTAAAAATTTTTTACCTATTTGCTGAGTTAACCATGGTAATGTATTTGTTGGATGCAGTATACTGCTTCTCTCCACCTTGTGTCAAGCACCATGGTTGATGACGAGAAAGTTGGGGGTTTAATGGTTCCAGAACGACCTGTTCAGGGTTTGCCTCAAGTCACGCCATCACACTCTCCATTTTCTCTTAGCCAGGTTTGAATATACAGTGCATTTTAATCATGCAAAGTCATTGGAAAATATTGATGGAATTCTTTTGTAACATGCAGCTTTTGACAATAATACCCAATTCCGATTCTTACATAAACATCAATCCGAAGCTTAGTTCGATGGGCTCACAGTTGCAATTTCAGAGGTGCCACTCTATTTAATTTTTTTTCTCATACGAATTTTTTTAATATTTGTCATGTTCATGTATTTGATTGTCTTGATTAAATTGTCATCAGAATCATACAAGTTGCAATGGATAGAGCCATCAAAGATATAGTAGCACCTGTTATTCAGCGTAGTGTTACTATAGCAAGCCGTACTACTAAGGAACTTGTTGTGAAGGTCTGAATCCAATATTCCTTTAAACATCTTCATGGATTGGGTAAAGTATTCATTTCTTATCCACTCGACATTGATTACAGGACTATGCTATGGAATCTGATGACAATGTTATATCACGTGCTGCACATTTGATGGTTGGAACTTTAGCCGGAAGTTTAGCCCATGTCACTTGCAAGGTCATTAGTTTCATTCAAGTTTATAGTTTATTTGAATCTTCATATGTTTTTAGGTTCCAGGTTTGTGTGAAATAAATTTTACTCCATATTTCAGGAACCTCTTCGCATTGCTTTGTCTAATAATCTTCGCAGTCTACTTTCTGGAAATGTGAGCAGTGAACGTATAGAACAGGTTGTGCAGATTTTGTCAAATGATCATCTTGACCTTGGCTGTGCAATGATTGAGAATGTAGCATATGAAAAGGTGATTGAATGTGCCTTATTTTTTGTCATAATATCCAATTTTATTGGAATTTGTTTGTTGGACAGTACTTTTTGATTGCCGGACTTTTATAGACTCGTTATAAGTTTTATTCAAGCTTACTGATATGAATTTCAGGGTTCACTTTAGTTGGTTTCTTATCACCAGTTTTTTCCTTGTAGTATTTTTATAACTGAACTATATAAGACTCGAACGTCCCCAAGAATAAAGAAGATTACAAAGCTTAGCCAATAGCTGTCTATTGTGTTTTCAGTTAAAACTTAGTCTCCAATGACTTCAAGAAGCACGTACAAGCAGAAGGTTTCAACCAGATATACAGGAAAGCAATAGACAACTAAACTAAAATATCACTCAAATTCACAAGCCTTTGATGCGTGGCCTTTCATACATTATATTTTGATGTGTTAGCCCAAAATATCTGGTTGGTATAATCCCATAGGCAGCACTTGGCCTGGCCTTTTCTCCCTTTCCTAACACCGTGAGCCCACTTATTCCTCTCTAAATTTATTTTCCATGATAGGAAAATTCTGACTGGAATGTGTAGCCTCAATTGTCTCAAGAAATAAAACAGGTAATAGGAGAGTAATCAATCACCCCAAGAAATCTACAACTTAGGTGGGAAAACAGAGAACCTATTGGATGTAATTTAGGATCCAGAAGCGTATTCTTGCTGCTCCCTGTGCATTAAACTGTTCCCATACAAGTTTGTATCCTTACAGCTTCCCAATTTGCGGTGCATTTATGCAATATATGGTTTTATTCTTCTGTTTAGCACCTGCAATTCTGGTTAGTACTGAATTTATTCTCCTTCTCAGTTTAGTTTTTGCATATATAGCTGAAGAACTTCATTTACTTAGCATTGGTTGCTTATTGATTCTTGAGCATAAGCTTTGTTCCATTTTCCAGAATCAATCATTTTGGTGGATACACAAGGATTTTAATTTTCTGTCCCACCTAAAGGATTTAGGCTACGTTGTTATCTGTATCTTTGTTTATAACCATATCTACACATAGAAATTTCACGTTAACAGAATCTTGAAATAATAATCTGGATTGAAAATTAATGGGCCTTTCTTGTTGGCGAGTTGAGAGTAATTTTTTGTTGTCATGAAATCATCATTTTATCAAATCTGTGCATTCTTAATGTGCTATTGAGTAGCAGTATATGAATGTTGTTGATGCATCATTGCGCTTTAACAGGCAGCAGAGCTTATAGATGCAACTATAGGTCCATCATTTGCTGCAATTAGGAAACAGAGGGAGTCTGCTGGTTCTGCATATTATGATGCCGGTGCCTATTCTCAAGGTCCGTTTGCTCAGGTACCTGAAGCTCTTCGTCCTAAGCCTGGGCGTCTTTCTGTTGCTCAACAGAGGGTTTATGATGTAACTATTCTCGTCCTTTCTGGTTACATTCATGCTAGCACTTAGTTTAAATCTGACTTCAAATTTCATGTGCACTTTTTTGCAGGACTTCATCAGGAGTATATGGCAAAATCAGTCTAGCCAGAGCACTTCTGTGGCTCCTAGTGGCCCAGCCATCTCGAGCGGTAATTCCTTAAGTACTACACCTCGTGGTTATGGTTCAGCTTTGGGTCAATTAAATCCTAGCATTTATCCAAATCCACAAGTGGCTCCTAGTTTTAGCTCAGTTGCTCAATCTTTGGATACACTTTCTGAAGAGCCTGACCGTGGCTCATTGCATCTTAGGTTATCTTCTTCAACCTATTCATTTTATTTTCCTCATTGTATGTGCGTGCACACAGCTATTATCAACTGATTGATTGTACTAAATATATATTGTCTTCAACTCATCCTGGCACAAGTGATGTTGTTGTCCAGCCAAGTTCTGAAATCAATTCCATTCCTACGTCTTTTCCTTCTACCACGACCTCTGTTGCAACCTCTGCAGATTTGCTAATTGTGGAACCATCGTCAGTTGCAAAAGTTAGCATCCTAGCACCTTTTTTTTTAAGATGCTAAACCTTAAGATTCATTCTGATTAATATGCATGGTATGTTTGTAGGAATGGGGTGTGGTCTTGCCACCGACACCTGCAGTTCAGGGAACAGAGCGATCCGGAGCTACATTATCCGAGGCATTATTAACAACTGGGGATGCTCTAGAGAAATACCAACTTGTTGCTCAGAAGGTGCAAGATAACTCTTATCATAACCTTATTTTATAAATCTTGGCAAATGTAACCTTCAGCTGTGGATATTATTTACATGAACTATATGAATTTAATCAACTAAGGTTTCAGCATCCTTTATTTCCTCTATTATACACCCTAATTTAAATGCCATGAAGAAGTTTCCATTATACACCTTAATTTAAATGCCATGAAGTAGTTTCTAATTGATTAATTTCCAACTTACCGAATTGCCGTTGTTATTAAAAATCTGAGTACTTGTACTTTTTTGGCATCCTTATTTGTTTAAAATCGTTCAATCCTAATGTTTTTTTTTTTCACTGTTGGACCTATTTTTTCTAGTGTTTTGGTGTGAGATAGAATAAGTAAACAATTATCATAAACATCTTTGCATGCGCTAATAACTAAAATTTATATTATGCAACTACAACGGTAAGTTGCATTGCTTTGGAAAAAAATATTCTAGATGGGTGACCGCTTCCTGAAAGTACGTGCTTTGTTCTATTTGTCTGATTTTATGGTTTCATGAAAGAATTCATGTCAAAGAACAGAAAAATTACAAGGCAGAGCGGTGGGGACCTCTATGATATTCATACTTGATGGAAGGACTTTTCTTTCTACCTTTTTTAATTCTTAGAACTTTTTAAATGTTGAAATACTTTCTCTTGCCAATGAAAATAATTGTCATTCTGGCACGTACATTAATAATTTGGCTCTTAATGGTGTGGCAATTGTTGCCATTTTCTAAGTTTCTTCCTAAATTAATTAGACCTGGGAACGGGGCAGGGGTAGTCTATGTGAGATTCATGCTTGATGGAAGGATGGATTTGCTTTTTTTTTGACCTTTTTTTATTCATTTTTAAAACTATCTAAATGTTGAAATACTTCCTCTTGCCAATGAAAATAGTTGTCAGTCTGGTATTTACATAATAAGTGGCTCTTAATGGTGTGGCAATTGTGACATTTTCTAAGTTGCTTCCTAAATTGCTTGACCTGATTTCATTCTGTTGTCTATATTACTTTATTTGCAGCAGTTGCTTGTTTTAGGGATATTCTATTATCTTGGCTATTAGAGTTTTTGTTTCCCCTACCTTTTCTAGTTCGCCTCTTCTTACTTGCCTTTCCTTTTTTTTTTCTTTATTTTCTATCTTGCAAAAAATATAGGCTTCCTATCTATTATTTAATTTCAATGGTCNGAATAAGTGGCTCTTAATGGTGTGGCAATTGTGGCATTTTCTAAGTTGTTTCCTAAATTGCTTGGACCTGATTTCATTCTGTTATCTTTATCTATTATTTAATTTCAATGGTCATAAACTTTTTAGCTTTCTTATTTTGGAAAGTCTTCATTGTTTAGTTGGACGCCTTAATTGCGAAGGATTCCCGAGACGCTGATATTCAGGTTTATATTTTCCACATTTCTGAGTCAAATTTTCATTTCGTATGATTGCTTTGTGTGTGCTTTTTTGATAGTTTCACTTGGTTCAATTCATTTGCTTAAACTTATTTAGGGAGTTATTGCTGAGGTTCCTGATATATTACTTAGATGTGTTAGCAAGGATGAGGCCGCCTTGGCTGTTGCACAAAAGGTCTGTAATATTTTTTTATCATCTTAAATGGAATACAAAGACATATCATGTGTTTATTTTATGCCTCTTTCTGTTGCTGATAATGTTGGTCAGGTATTTAAAAGTTTGTACGAGAGCTCATCAAATGCTGTTTATGTTGGTGCATACCTTGCAATTCTTCTGGCTATACGAGATGTTTGCAAGCTTGTTGTTAAAGAGCTTACTAGCTGGGTATTACTCTAGATCTTAATACCTGCTTTGGTTATGTCTCCTTATTAATGTTAGAATTGGTTTGTTATTACATGATTGTTGAAGTTAAGGCATGCCAGTATGCTATTGTTCTAATTAGCTTGCCATAATTTCATTTGTAGCTGCATGTTCCACACACACACACACACACACACAAGCCCAATATTCTGTTGTGATTTGACGTAGAAATTCACTCAGATTTTCGTTGAAATTGGGACAAACATAAACTCTTATTTCAATAGTCCAAGCAGCTCACACAAATACAAAAGATAAGCGTCTACTATTCGAGAGGTAAGCGATTTCTCTCAACTCCTAAAGTTCGAGAGGTAGGAAATCTCTCCTGAACTCTAAATCTAAGACTCACAACTCAATCTCATGCATAAACCTAACCTTAGACATAACAAGTATATTTATATCTTATACATAATTTAACCGTAGACATAACAAGCATATTTATACCCAATAATATTAATAATAAAAGATTAAATTGCTCTTAAGCATAGACAAATTTGGCCTTAGGCTAGACTCCCTTGTAACAATACTGCCCCCTCCCCTGAACACCTTGTCCTCAAGGTGAGAAAAAAATGAGAGTATTCCTCCTCCCCCACAACAGTTTTTATTTCTTCATTCTCTGCTTCCTCGTCTCGCACTATGAGAACTTCTAATCTTTGATGCTTGCAATGGTATCCTGGAGTGAACTTCTCATCACACCCAAAACATAACCCATTGATGCCTTCTCCCGGATCTCTGCCTCTGTAAGGTGCTTGGGTATTGCTTCCAGTTATGGTTCATTTTTCGTGTCTCGTGCAGTCTCCCTCTGGACTTCAAAAGTTTGAAATTTTGGCATTGGCTTGGTTGCAACTTTTCCGTACGACGCTCCATCTTTGTTTCTCATGTTGGCTTTCTTCTTCTGGTTCTTGTCTTCCACCATTTGGGCTAACTCCATTATCTCCCTCAATCCCCGTGGGCTTTACGCCCTTCATGAACTTCTCTAGCCCTACTTCAAAATCCCCCACAGTCGTCTCGACAATAGTGAAAATCTCTCTTTATATTCCATGGTCGTCCCCTCCCGAGTCAAGACATGGAATAGCTCCTTCCTGGATGGCTCAGAAATATTTTGACAAACAATCGTTAAATTCATCTCACGAACGAATCAGGTATCTAGCATCCCTCCACTGAAACCATGCTGTAGCTTTCCCCTCCAAACACAATTTTGCTGCCATGAGTTTCTCCTCCCCATCTAACCCATTCACAACAACGTATCGCTCTGCTCGGTACACACACCCATGTACGTATTCCCTCTCGAAGATTGACATCTTCAGTTTTCTGACCCTAGCATCTTCACCGCAACTTTCCATCCCCCTCCGGAATTTCGCCCAATGTATCTAAGGTGAAACTTCTTCTTGCAACCATAGGCATATCTCACCCCGATTCCTTTCTTCCTTCATCATACTGTTTTGTGCCCCTTCCACCACCCCTTTTCCAATTTTCGGCTCATCTCCCTCTGTCTGAAGTCTCCTTCATTAGCTTGTCACTCTTGTAGGTAGATGATGTCTTCTTTATTGTCTTTTCGCTCAATCTTCTTCCCTTTTGACCTGGCCAAGGATTCTTTGATCAAACTTTGGTTAGAGTTTTCAACTAGAGCGGTCGGCACGACCTTGGATTGGATTACCATGAGCTTTTTCATCATCTCCCATATTTCTCCTATGCCTTCAAATCCATTATTTATTCGCCTTTCAATAGAAGAAATCTGTCCTCCAGGGTAGCGAACCTTTTTTCCATCCCGATCAGATAGCTCTACCTTTCCTTCTAGTTCATCAACTTTCTTTGCTACTATCCCACCAAGATTTATGTTCTGATATCAATTTGTTACGATTTGATGTAGAAATTCATACATATTTTCATAGAAATTAGGGCAAACATAAATTTTTATTGCAATAAGCCAAACAACTCACACAAATACAAAAGATAAGAGTGTACAATTCGAGAGATAAGAAATTTCTCCCAAATCCTAGATCTAAGACTCACAACTCAATGTCATGCATAAACCTAACCCTTGACATAACAAACATATTTATACCCAATAATAATAATAATAATATTATTATTAATAATAAACTAAGGGTTTGCTTGGACAGCTTATACGTTTCAGGATAAGCAGCTTATCCTGAAACGCGGCCCGCGGTTCGATCTGTGACCTGCGTTCAGTGTAAAAAACCTAAACGCGACAGACAGCGTTTTCAAAAACGCTCAAACCAAACTGTTAGGCGGCATTTCAAAAACGCCGCCGCATTTATAAGCTGCCCTAAATGGGCCCTAAATTGCCTTTAGGCATACAAAAGACAAATTTGCTCTTAGGCTAGGCGCCCTCATAACATATTCTTATAGAATCTCACATTTTCTTACTCTAGTTTAATACTCTTATAGAATCTCACATTCTTTTACTCTTCATGATTTATGTACTCAAGTTAATGTGTTCATCTTTATGTGAAATGTTTGTGTTTTCACGGTGCGATGCAATTTTCATATGGCGATATAAGTTGTAAGAATTACTTTTTTTTTTTTTCTTTCATTGTATGTATAACTATATGTGAGCACGCGCGGGGGTGTGTGTGTGAAGTTACACAATTGGGTATTGAATTATTTTCTATCCGTGTCTCGGTGTGAGCCTCAAATTTAGAACGTTAAGTTAATTAAAAATATGAAGTACGGAGACTATATTGGAGTAAGGTATCAAATAAAATTTATTATCATAATTCTCTCTCATTTCCAAAGCAACATTTACAAGTAGTCCAAGTCACGCTAAACCATTTAAAAGTTTCCACTACCCTCATAACTCAGTGGTTCGTCATTAGAATAAACATTATGATGAATTATTTTTTTCCTCTCATCCTTAGTATGTTGACATCTTAATATTCTTATCATTATGAAGAATAAACACGAAAAATTTAATAAAAATTTAGAAAAATGAATTTGGTTTTTTGCTACCAATTCAATTGCATAATGTTTTAGTATAACCTTTTCTATTATTTTCTTATTAGCACGTGTTGTGCCTGTTGGTCTTGCTCATTTCATCAAAGAAGTGAACATTGAGATTTTCTCTTGCAATTTTGTGTTCTAACTTAACAAATTATTTATGATCTGATAACACATATACAAATTCATTGATTTTTATGAAGTTTATTTCAAATGCTTTATCTTTTAATCTTTTACTGGACATGATACGAAATAATTAGTTCATAATTAAGTTTATAAAACAATTTTTCCTTTTGGCATAATTTTTATGTGTTGTTTAATTTTGCTCACACCTTGTTGATAGGCATGTAAGACCCAATGATTTGATAGCAATTTATTGTAGTTATGGAGTGCATTGAATTCACCATCAATAAAATAGAAAAAAAACAAAAATTAACATAAAATTCAAGTTTGGTAGAACTTAACCAATAAATTTTTTTTTTTTTTTTGTTTGTGATGCATTTGGCTAATGTGTCCTTGGCTTTTCAATTAAAAAAATTCCTTTTTATTTTCGAATGCTATAAGTTAATTATCGGCCTTTTGTCCTTTCCGTGAAATTAACTATCTATCCATCCATATAATTGTACTGATCAAAATTATTTTTTGGATTGGTTGATTTATTTCGTTGCTTATTGATGTTGAGGATTATGACAATATATTGTGGTATGCAAATATCAATGAAAATGAAGTGTCCACTTCTTATCTATTATTTCCTTTTTCTTTTATTTAGCTAGACTCTTCTTCTTCGGAGTTGTGTATCAGTTGCTTTGGTTTTTTAAATGCATTGTAAACGAAACCATATTAGATTTTTTCTTAGTATCATCATTTTTTAAAATATCAACTATGGGTTTAGTTGTTGTTGTAGTATAAGTCACACTTAGGGTCTGTTTGGGGCAGCTATAATTTATTAATAAGTTGCAGCGTAACAATTGTAGAAGGAAGCTGTTGCACATAAATTGTTGCAGATAAGTTGTCAAGTCTATTTGTTTTTTTTGCAGTTTAGAAATAACTGTGCTGCAATGTTGTTTGCAATATTACTGTTCATAGTAGTACATTTCATACTTGAAGCAAATATTCAGTGCAGACCATAAAAAAATAAATATATACACCTTACTAAACAGTGCGTAACATGACTACCAAAATTAAGAAAATAACTATTAAAATAATAATTAATAATATGATAATATCATTTTTAAAATATTGACGGTGTTTGTCATGAGATAAACAGTTCTACAGGGAAACTCCCCACGCCTGATCGCTTTCGGCGATGGAATCTTCTAGCCCATCTGCCCACCTCAAATTGCCAACATTTTTTCGTTACTCCTTTGATAACTATAAAACTGTCTCTCGTAGTTATGTGACTATCTCGAAATGAGCAGAATGGTAGTCCGCAGTAGTAGTGCAATTCTCTGGAGGTTACCGAAAATTCTTGAGCTCATTTTTCTTGAAGGCTTAAATACACACAAGGTTACCGAAAATTCTCGAGCTCATTTTTCTTGAAGGCTTAAATACACACACGCTAAGATATAACACTAAAAAAAATAATAACAGAAGTAATTAATTAAAGTTTTATGCAGCCGTGAGATCTCAGAGAACTCAGAATATAAACCAACGAATTCATCACTGCAAGAAGACAACAAACCTTATTAAAAAAAATTTTTGGTTGCTTGTAACCTATTTAATATCGTGCTTGTGTGTGTCAGATATACATATCACCAAGAAAAAACCATTCTGAAGAACTTAAAAAACCATAGCACTGAAAAAGGAGAGAAAATTGTTGACTTTATTATGATTTCACATGTGACACCAACCAATACCGACATACAGGTCATCTAGAAGAATTCATAAGGTCAAACGTCTCATCATAGACTTTTAAAACTAAAAAAAAACATGCGTTATTTAGGATACATATATTTCTCACGATTGCCTCATCGACCATCCAAGTGAAAGAAAAATACATGTAAAAGGAAAAGAAATACATATTACTTGCATAAAAAACTAATACAATATCAAATGCATAAGAAACATAAATATACATGACATGTATAAAATATAAATACAATAAACAATGAATGTTTTCAACAACCATTACGAAAATTAGAACGCTCCCTTCAATCACCCGCAAACTATAAGATCCGTAATTCGTCCCCTCAACGTTGTCATCTCTCTTGCATCTTTCCGATTTTGTGTGCAGGTCGGGCACATTATTTTTGGTCTATAACAATGACCATTCTATAAGATATTCATACGCCTTAGCAGGGACATGCGAATGATTCTCATCCGCCCTATAGAATTCAATGTTGTTGCGGGGATGATTTCACCGATATTCATACGTCATATCATTTCTATTGCCTTTTGACATGCATTTCCAACCACCACCATCTATATTTCAATTCGCATATGCAAACACCACCACTAAACAAGTCATTGCGCATAACCAAAACCATCAACAAGATACAACACAAAGAAGCAAAAATATCTTCCAAGCATATCATACCGAAAACCACCAAGCCAAAAAACCAACATCCATTGAAGTCGAAAAGCAGAGGGCCGAAACCATCAAATTGCAAAATTAAAAAAAAACAACCACAATTGAACAATTGCACCCAATTGCTAAATCAAGAACCAACTAGTAGATAACACAGAGAATATCAGAATAGTGGGGAGAGCAAGAAGAGGAATCACAACACAGAACACACTATGCGCAGAACCACCAAATTGAGCCGAACAAAAGAGAGGGGAGGGAGAGGGAGAATAGAAAGATCATCAGAATAACAACCGAAATCGAAGAAGAGGAATCACCGCACAGAGCGCAAACTGCCCAAAACCTCCAAACCGAGCCGAAGAAAAGAGAGTAGAGGGAGAGAAGAGTGTAAGCTCACCGCAACAGCCACTCGAAACCACCGAAAGGCACCTGGAAACAAGGGCTAGCTACCAGAGCCACAAAATAAAGGGGCTCGAGAGAGTAAATTTTTAGGGCAAGAGGCGTGTCAAGGGAAGGAAGGAGGGCAGCGAAGGAAAAGTAATTGCGAGGACGGGGGTCGCGGGGTTGAATCACAGTTCGTGTTTTGCATAAAATTAATCAAACCGTGGCCGCGCTGCTGTAACCAAACACTATAAATGGCGGTACAAAACCGCACCGAAGGGAAACCGCCTCCCCAAACTAGCAGTTAATTAAACCCATCACTCAACAGAATTTCCCCGACTTTCATCCTTTAGGTTCTTAGGTTAAATGTAGCCTGCAAAAGTTGCCTTGCTTCCAAGATGCTTTGCAATGTCAAGTTTGCTGTAGCAAATCTGGTTATTATATTCGTCAGAGATATTTCTTAGAAAAATGTCTTCATTCAAGCTAAAAGCCAACTATAATTATAAATGAACTTACTAATTTTCTCGTCTTTGATTTAGGCATTCCTGTGTTGAGGAAACTCTGAATATTTTTTAGTAATTAAGTCTATGTAATATGCAGTTCATTAAGACTAACACATTTTTTTTTACTTC
Source organism: Phalaenopsis hybrid cultivar (assembly GCA_002079205.1). Lineage (NCBI taxonomy): Eukaryota > Viridiplantae > Streptophyta > Magnoliopsida > Asparagales > Orchidaceae > Phalaenopsis > Phalaenopsis hybrid cultivar. The sequence goes on from JXCR01041985.1 coordinate 100,550, forward strand.
TGAATTTCTTTTCTGCTGTCATATAAATACTAGAATTGTCGGTAAAACATAGACCACTACATGTGCTTCAATTTTCTTTATAACTTCATCAATGAGTTCAAAAATGTACTTTGCATTCTTCACCTCATCATATGCTTTAATAGCCTTAAAAACAATGTGAGGATTATTAATTAAAATTTTGGTCAAACTCAAATTTTTAATACTAGATAAATTGTCAGATGTGATACTTATGCAAATTCTATTATAATAGATAAGGTTTTATTAATTAAAATGAAAATTTCACATAAAAGAGTTCTAAAGAGCAAATGTTCATAAAAGAGAAACTCTAAAGTAAAAAACGTTCAGGTTTAATAAAAAACATTGCTCTTTGCCTACTAGAAGAGGAAATGTGGTGGAGAAAGACATGTTGTGAGGAAGGCTTGGTAAAGGGGAGATCAATGGCGGATCACATAAGTGTAGTAGTGAGGATGCAATCTTTTGTGGTTGAGAAGAGGGTTAAGTTGGCATGTGTATGAGATTGGGGCAGTCAATGTCGAGGAAAGAAATGAAATGAATGCTTTTGATGGAGTTTTTATGGCGTGGAATGGTAAAATAAGATTTTAAGATATTTGTTTTTGTTATTATCATTTTTTTTTAATTCACCTGTCCTAAAATATGTGGCCTAAACCTTTTTTTTGTTGATAGATGTGCACCATGAAGCTAATTTCAAGCGTGTGGTATATGCCTCATCAAGGAATTCATGCAAAATTCACATCAGGGTGAATTTTATGAGAAGGCGTTGACTTGAGCTTCATGTTGTTTAATTATATATATATATATATATATATATATATATATATATATATAANTTGCTTTGTTTGTGCTTTTTTAATAGTTTCACTTGGTTCAATTCATTTTTTTAAACTTATTTAGGGAGTTATTGCTGAGGTTCCTGATATATTACTTAGATGTGTTAGCAAGGATGAGGCCGCCTTGGCTGTTGCACAAAAGGTTTGTCATATTTTTTTATCATCTTAAATGGAATACAAAGACATATCATGTGTTTATTTTATGCCCTTTCTGTTGCTGATAATGTTGGTTAGGTATTTAAAAGTTTGTACGAGAGCTCATCAAATGCTGTTTATGTTGGTGCATACCTTGCAATTCTTCTGGCTATACGAGATGTTTGCAAGCTTGTTGTTAAAGAGCTTACTAGCTGGGTATTACTCTAGATCTTAGTACCTGCTTTGGTTATGTCTCCTTATTAATGTTTGAATTGGTTTGTTATTACATGATTTTTGAAGTTAAGTCATGCCAGTATGCTATTGTTCTAATTAGCTTGCCATAATTTCATTTGTAGCTCTGCATATTCCACACACACACATGCGCAAGCCCAATATTCTGTTGTGATTTGACGTAGAAATTCACTCAGATTTTCGTTGAAATTAGGGAAAACAGAAACTCTTATTGCAACAGTCCCCAAGTAGCTCACACAAATACAAAAAATAAGCGTCTACTATTCGAGAGGTAGGCGATCTCTCTCAACTCCTACAATTCGAGAGGTAGGAAATCTCTCCCAAACCCTAGATCTAAGACTCACAACTCAATCTCATGCATAAACCTAAACTTAGACATAACAAGTATATTTATGTTACATGCATAAATTTAACCTTAGACATAACAAGCATATTTATACCCAATAATATTAATAATAAAATACTAACTTGCTCTTAAGCATAAACAAATTTGGCCTTAGGCTAGGCTTCCTCGTAACAATACTGCCCCCTCCTCCGAACACCTCGTCCTCAAGGTGAGAAAAAAAAATGAGAGTATTCCTCTTCCCCCACAACTGTCTTTATTTCTTCATTCTCTGCTTCCTCGTCTCACACTATGAGAAATTCTAATCTTTGATGCTTGCAATGGTATCCTGGAGTGAACTTCTCATCACACCCAAAACATAACCCATTGATGCACTTCTCCCAGATCTCTGCCTCTGTAAGGTGCTTGAGTGTTGCTTCCAGTTATGGTTCATTTTTCGTGTTTCGTGCAGTTTTCCTCAGGACTTCAAAAGTTTGAAATTTTGGCATTGGCTTGGTTGCAATTTTTCCGTACGATGCTCTATCTTTGTTTCTCCTATTGGCTTTCTTCATCTGGTTCTTGTCTTTCACCTTTTGGGCTAACTCCATTATCTCCCTCAATCCCCGTGGGCTTTACGCCCTTCATGAACTTCTCTAGCCCTACTTCAAAATCCCCCACAGTCGTCTCGACAATAGTTAAAATCTCTCTTTATATTCCATGACCGTCCCTTCTCGAGTCAAGGCATAGAATAGCTCCTTCCCAGATGGCTCATAAATATTTTGACAAACAATCGTTAAATTTACCTCACGAACGAATCAGGTATCTAGCCTCCCTCCACTGAAACCATGCAATAGCTTTCCCCTCCAAACACAATTCTGCTGCCATGATTTTCTCCTTCCCATCTAACCCATTAACAACAATGTATCGCTCTGCTCGGTACACACACCCATGTACGCATTCCCTCTCGAAGATTGACATCTTCAGTTTTCTGACCCTTACATCTTCATCCCAACTTCCCATCCCTCCGGAATTTCGCCCAATATATCTAAGGTGAAACTTCTTCTTGCAATCATAGGCATATCTCACCCCCGATTCTTTTCTTCCTTCATCATACTGTTTTGTGCCCCTTCCACCATCCCTTTTCCAATTTTCGGCTCATCTTCCTCCGTCTGAAGTCTCCTTCATTAGCTTGTCGCTCTTGTAGGTAGATGATGTCTTCTTTATTGTCTTTTCGCTCAATCTCCTTCCCTTTTGCCCTAGCCAAGGATTCTTTGATCAAACTTTGGTTAGGATTTTCAACTGGAGCGGTCGGCACGACCTTGGATTGCATTACCATGAGTTTTTTCATCATCTCCCGTATTTCTCCTATGCCTTAAAAGCTATTAGTCATTTGCCTTTTAATAGAAGAAATCTGCCCTCCATGGTAGCGAACATTTCTTCCATCCCGATCAGATAGCTCTACCTTTCCTTCTAGCTCATCAACTTTCTTTGCCACCATCCCACCAAGATTTATGTTATGATATCAATTTGTTACGATTTGATATAGAAATTCATACAGATTTTCATAGAAATTAGGGCAAACATAAATTTTTATTGTAATAAGCCAAAGAACTCACACAAATACAAAAGACAAGCATCTACAATTCGAGAGATAGGAAATCTCTTCCATATCCTAGATATAAGTCTCACAACTCAATGTCATGCATAAACCTAACCCTTGACATAGCAAACATATTTATACCCAACAATAATAATAATAATAATAATAATAATAATAATAATAATAATAATAATAATAATAATAAACTAAGGGTCTGTTTGGGGCAGCTTGTACGTTTCAGAATAAGCAGCTTATCCTGAAACGCGGCTCGCGGGTCGATCCACGACCTGCGTTTAGTGTAAAAAATGCAAACGCGACAGACAGCGTTTTCAAAAACGCGCAAACTAAATTGTTAGGCGGTGTTTCAAAAACACCGCCGCACTTATAAGTTGCCCTAAATGGGCGCTAAATTGCCTTTAGGCATACAAAAGACAAATTTGCCCTTAGGCTAGTCGCCCTCGTAACATATTCTTATAGAATCTCACATTTTCTTACTCTAGTTTAATACTCTTATAGAATCTCACATTCTTTTACTCTTCATGATTTACGTACTCAAGTTAATGTGTTCATCTTTATGTGAAATGTTTGTGTTTTCATGGTGCGATGCAATTTTCATATGGCGATATAAGTTGTAAGAATTACTTTTTTTTTTCTTTCATTGTATATATAACTATATGTGAGCACGTGCGCGAGTCTGTGTGTGTGTGTGAAGTTACACAATTGAGTATTGAATTATTTTCTATCCGTGTCTCAGTTTGAGCCTCAAATTTAGAACATTAAGTTAATTAAAAATATGAAGTACGGAGACTATATTGGAGTAAGGTATCAAATTAAATTATTATCATAATTCTCTCTCATTTCCAAAGCAACATTTACAAGTAGTCCAAGTCACGCTAAACCATTTAAAAGTTTCCACTACCCTCATAACTCAGTGGTTCGTCATTAGAATAATCATTATGATGAATTATTTTTTTCCTCTCATCCTTAGTATGTTGACATCCTAATATTCTTATCATTATGATGAATAAACACGCGAAAAATTTAATAAAAATTTAGAAAAATGAATTTGGTTTTTTGCTACCACTTCAATTGCATAATGTTTTAGTATAACCTTTTCTATTATTTTTTTATTGGCACGTGTTGTGCCTGTTGGGCTCATTTCATCAAAGAAGTTAACATTGAGATTTTCTCTTGCAATTTTGTGTTGTAACTTAACAAATTATTTATGATCTGATAACACATATACAAATTTATTGATTTTTATGAAGTTTATTTCAAATGTTTTATCTTTTAATCTTTTACTGGACATGATGCGAAATAATTAGTTCATAATTAAGTTTATAAAACAATTTTTCCTTTTGGCATAAACATTTTTATGTGTTGTTTAATTTTGCTCACACCTTGTTGGTAGGCATGTAGGACCCAATGATTTGATAGCAATTTCTTATAGATATGGAGTGCATTGAATTCACCATCAATAAGATAGAAAAAAAAAACAAAAATTAACATAAAATTCAAGTTTGGTAGAACTTAACCAATAAATATTTTTTTTTCTGTTTGTGATGCATTTGGCTAGTGTGTCCTTGGCTTTTCAATTAAAAAATTCTTTTTTATTTTCGAATGGTATAAGTTAAATATCGGCCTTTTGTCCTTTCCGTGAAATTAACTATCTATCCATCCATATAATTGTACTGATCAAAATTATTTTTTGGATTGGTTGATTTATTCCTTGCTTATTGATGTTGAGGATTATGATAATATATTGTGGTATGCAAATATCAATGAAAATGAAGTGTCCACTTCTTATCAATTATTTCTTTTTTCTTTTATTTAGCTAGACTCTTCTTCTTTGAAGTTGTGTATCAGTTGCTTTGGCTTTTTAATTGCATTGTAAATGAAACCATACTAGGTTTTTTCTCAGTATCATCATTTTTTAAAATAACAACTATGGGTTTAGTTGTTGGTGTAGTATAAGTCACATATATGGTCTGTTTGGGGCAGTTGTATTTTATTAATAAGTTGCAGCATAGCAATTATAGTAGGAAGCTGTTGCACATAAACTACTACAGATAAGTTGTCAGTCTATTTGTTTTTTTGCAGTTTAGAAATAACTGTGCTGCAGCTGTTTCTGGACATTGTAATGTTGTTTGCAACATAACTGTTCATAGTAGTACATTTCAGACTTGAAACAAATATTCAGTGCATAACATAAAAAAAATAAATATATACACCTTACTAAACAGTGAGTAACATGACTACCAAAATTAAGAAAATAATTATTAAAATAATAATTAATTATATGATAATATCGTTTTTAAAATGTTGACGGTGTTTGTCACGAGATAAACCATTCTATAGGGAAACTCCCCACGACTGATCACTTTTGGCGTTGGAATCTTCTAGCCCATCCGCCCACCTAAAATTGTCAACATTTTTTCGTTACTCCTTTGACACCTGTAAAACTGTCTCTTGTAGTTATGTGACTATCGCGAAATAAACAGGATGGTAGTCCGCAGTAGCAGTGCAATTCTCTGGAGGTTACCGAAAATTTTCGAGCTCATTTTTCTTGAAGGCTTAAATACACACAAGGCTATCAAAAATTCTCAAGCTCATTTTTCTTGAATGTTTAAGTACACACACGCTAAGATATAACACCAAAAAAAAATAATAACAGAAGTAATTAATTAAAGTTTTATGCAGCCGTGAGATCTCAGAGAACTCAGAATATAAGCCAACGAATTCGTCACTGCAAGAAGACACCAAACTTTATTAAAAAAACTTATTTGTTGCTTCTAACCTATGTAATGCCGTGCTTGTGTGTGTTAGATATGCATTTCACCAAGAAAAAACCATCCAGAAGAATCTAAAAAGCCATAGCACTGAAAAAGGAGAGAAAATTGTTGACTTTATTAGAATTTCACATATGACACCAATCAATAACGACATACAGACATCTAGAAGAATTCATAAGGTCAAACGTCTTATCATAGATTTTTAAAACTAAAAAAAACATGCGTTTTTTAGGATACATATATATTTCCCACGATTGCCTCATCGACCATCCAAGTGAAAGAAAAATACATATAAAAGGAAAAGAAATACATATTACTTGCATAAAAAAAACTAATACAATAAGTATCAAATGCATAAGAAATATAAATATACATGACATTTATAAAATATAAATACAATAAATAATGAATGTTTTCAACAACTATTACGAAAATTAGAACGCTCTCTTCAATCACCCGCAAACTATAACATCCGTAATTCGTCCCCTCAACGTTGTCATCTCTCTTGCATCTTTCCCATTTTGTGTGCAGGTCGGGCACATCATTTTCGGTCTATAACAATGGCCATTCTATAAGATATTCATACGCTTTAGCAGGGACATGCGAATGATCCTCATCCGCCCTATAGAATTCAATGTTGTTGCGGGGATGATGCCATCGATATTCATACGCAATATCATTTCTATTGCCTTTTGACTTGCATTTCCAACCACCACCATTTATATTTCAATTCGCATATGCAAACACTACCACTAAACCAGTCATTGCGCATAACCAAAACCATCAACAAGATACAACACAAAGAAGCAAAAATATCTTCCAAGCATATCACACCGAAAACCAACATCCATTGAAGTCGAAAAGCAGAGGGCTGAAACCATCAAATTGCAAAATAAAAAAAAAAACAACCACAATTGAACAATTACAGCCAATTGCTAAATCAAGAACCAACTATTAGATAACACAGAGAATATCAGAATAGCGGGGAGAGCAAGAAGAGGAATCACCACACAGAACATGCTATGCGCAGAACCACCAAACCGAGCCGAACAAAAGAGAAGGGAGGGAGAGGGAGAATAGAAAGATCATCAGAATAACAACCGAAATCGAAGAAGAGGAATCACCGCACAGAGCGCAAATTGCCCAGAATCTCCAAACCGAGCCGAAGAAAAGAGAGGAGAGGGAGAGAAGAGTGTAAGCTCACCGCAACAGCCACTCGAAACCACCGAAAGGCAACCAGAAACAAGGGCTAGCTAACAGAGCCACAAAATAGAGGGGCTCAAGAGAGGAAATTTTTAGGGTAAGAGGCGTGTCAAGGGAAGGAAGGAGGGCAGCGAAGGAAAAGTAATTGCGAGGACGCGGGTCGCGGGTTTGAATCGCGGTTCGTGTTTTGCATAAAATTAATCAAACCGTGGCCGCGCTGCTGTAACCAATCACTGTAAATGGTGGTACAAAACCGCACCGAAGGGAAACCGCCTCCCCAAACTAGCAGTTAATCAAACCTATCACTCAACAGAATTCCCCGACTTTCTTCCTTTAGGTTTCTTAGGCTAAATGTAGCCTGCAAAAGTTGCCTTGCTTCCAAGATGCTTTGCAATGTCAAGTTTGCTGTAGCAAATCTGGTTATTATATTCGTCAGAGATATTTCTTAGAAAAATGTCTTCTTTCAAGCTAAAAGCCAACTATAATTATAAATGAACTTACTCATTTTCTCGTCTTTGATTTAGGCATTCCTGTGCTGAGGAAACTCTCAATATTTTTTTAGTAATTAAGTCTATGTAATATGTAGTTCATTAAGACTAACACATTTTTTTTTTAAATTTTTGAATTTCTTTTCTGCTGTCATATAATTACTAGAATTGTCAGTAAAACATAGACCACTAAATGTGCTTCAATTTTCTTTATAACTTCATCAATGAGTTCAAAAATGTACTTTGCATTCTTCACCTCATCGTATGCTTTAATACCCTTAAAAACAATGTGAGGATTATTGATTAAAATTTTGGTTAAACTCAAATTTTTAATACTAGATTAATTGTCAGATTTGATAGTTATGCAAATTATATTATAATAGATAAGGTTTTATTAATTAAAATGAAAATTTCAATTAAAAGAGTTCTAAAGAGCAAATGTTCATAGAAGAGAAACTCTAAAGTAAAAAACGTTCAGGTTTAAGAAAAAAAATTGCTCTGTTGCCTACTAGAAGAGGAAATGTGGTGGAGAAAGACATGTTGTGGGGAAGGCTTGGTAAAAGGGAGATCAATGGCGGATCACATAAGTGTCGTAGTGAGGATGCAGTCTTTTGTGGTTGAGAAGCGGGTTAAGTTGGCATGTGTATGAGATTGGGGCAGTCAATGTCGAGGAAAGAAATGAAATGAATGCTTTTGATGGAGTTTTTATGGCGTGGAATGGTAAAATAAGATTTTAAGATATTTGTTTTTGTTATTATCATTTTTTTTTATTTCACCTTTGTCCTAAAATATGTGACCTAAACCTTTTTTTTGTTGCATAGATGTGCACCATGAAGCTAACTTCAAGCGTGTGGTATATGCCTCATCAAGGAATTCATGCAGAATTCACATCTGGGTGAATTTTATGAGAAGGCGTTGACGTGAGCTTCATGTTGTTTAATTATATATATATATATATATATATATATATATATATATATATATATATATATATATATATATATATATATATA